>BOPN01001741.1:12500-35000 GCA_017312705.2 Penaeus japonicus | reverse complement strand
TTTGAATGATTTTATTTTCACAATAGTCTGCTCATTCTATCTGAAAAGAAAGTTATTATGTTAATCATTATATTACATCTACACGTTATATTGCTGATAGAATAAGGGGAAATACATTCAAGATATACAGACTTTTAAACAAACTGCAGATACAATGATAAGAAACAAAATAAATAGCCGAAAAACAGGTCGTTTTTTATGTCATTCTCACTAAATTACACATGAAGAACAGCATGGGATGAAAATGAATAATAATAACGAAAATGAAAAGACTCTTGTGACATTTCCAACCAGTTAAAAATAAGGTTAGGCAACAAAAAAATATAATTACACGATCAAAGAAAACGCAGCCAAGAAATTACAAAATTGAAAAAAGAAAAAAAAAAGAAAATACACAAGAACCTATTTGTGTATTCAACTACAACATTAAAGCAAGCAATTCCCAGAGAGCAATAATTAGTCTGGCTGTTTGTGGGAAACTGTAAAGCTTCACAAGTGTGTTAACCAAGCTTAATTGACTCCAGGTGAGGTACTCGAGGCAGATGGTCATTCAAAAGAGATGAGGTTAGATGTATAGGTTTCATGATCGTTGAAGCGATAGGTCGTGTGCTGTTATGAAAGGAGTTTGATCAATAGTAACAAACAGGAAGAAAAAGAAGGGAGACAAAAAAGACAAAAAACGAAATAGTACCAAAAAGGAGAATAATAGTAATTCGAAGAGAAAGAGAAAAACATTGAACTTAATCCAAACATCAGGAAAGGAAATCAAAGAAAAAAAAAGGAAATGCCGGATGACTTAGAGAAAAGGGTAACTTGGGTAAAGTGAACATTCAGTGATCCATGGTGGAAACGAAATCAGTTCTGTGGAAAACGTGTGTGTGCGCGCGCGTGTGTGTGTGTGTGTGTGTGTATGTGTGTGTGTGTGTGCGTGCGTGTATGTGTGTGTGTGAATGTGTGTGTGTGTGTGCGTGTGTGCGCGTACTTATGGAAATATGCACTATCATTATCATTACATTTTTAATTTTCAGTGGAAGTAAGAGGAGCTCCAAATGCAAATACTAAGTTACACATGCCACAAGTGTCAGCTAGTTGCGTTAAGAAACATACAAATTGAGGGCTTTCAAAAATTAAAGTAGGAATGATAATATGATGAAAATAAACAATAATACCATTCTGAAATAAAGACAATGACTATGGGAGTAATTACAGATCTACATTATATACAAAGCAATTATATTCAGCTATATCGGTATCTATACGTATAGACAGAGACATATAAATTGGACCAACAGATATACAAATAGATAATGTAAACAAAAAGTGATGAGAAAAAATGTACAGGAGAACCATACCTAATATGACTGCATATTTTTTTCTATCGAGCTGAAACTTCATTTGAAAAGTTAGTAACGATCGCCTGATTGCATGTCCGAAAAAAATCGTTGTATTTCAGATACTTACTAATACCATACTGTTCATTGCTGGATGATTATCATCGCCAACCTGTCAAGTGCATCGCTAACTATATAAGATGAAAAAAAAATACTGAAAAAATAGGTACATGTAGACCTACACCAGTTCGAATGAGCAAATCACTCTTCAACATTTTTTAAAGAACACGAAACGAAAATCGCATTAGAAATCATAATCTTATCCCACAACCTCCAATCAGATATGTGTTTGATTTCGGGTCACAAGAACGAACTCAAATGTCTACGAAACTCGATGTATAAATTGCATTATGGTACCGCTGACAAGTTTTTTTTTCTCACAGTATGTTTCACTTTTGACGTCCGAGAAAGGTCAAAGAATTCGATTGTTATGGAGTAAATCACACCGAACGAAGGCTAGAACACTCCGCTAGAGCACCTACCAGCTCCAGAAATTGCGACCGAGTCAAAAGTCTTGCCTTTAACTGGGAGGGAACACCTGCCCTAGCCTGGGTCACAGTCTGCAGGTGTCGAGTTAATGATCAACGCTCATCATGTTAATGCTGTCTCTCCCTCTCTCCACCATTCCTCGTTTTGAGTTTTCGCTTTCTATCATTTGCTCTATGTCTCTTTTTCCCTTTCTTTCTCTCTCTCTCTCACTCTCTTTCACCCCCTCTCTCTCTCCATCACTCCCTCTCAATCATTTTATTCCTTCGCTCTATTCACTTGCCTCTTACCTTCTAAATGTCGATCTATTTTCCCTCTCGTTCTCTGCCAGTCTCTCTCTTCGCCTCTGCGTCAACGCTGGGTCGAGCGGTAATAGTGCAACTAAAAGCGGTTGTAAATGTTTTGTTCCAATAAACTTCATTCATCTCGATATTGGTTGGTGGTTAAGATGATTTCAACTTGTGTGCAATACGGCAAAATACAGCTACAGTTAATTAATAAAACTCTAGAGATCTCTTCGTGGCTTAGTCTTTTTGTGCTTTCATTGGTAAATATTTCGCAGCGATTCTTTTTCCAGGTAACATCCGTTTTTTTCTTTCTCTCTGTAACAGATGTTTTAGCTGACGTGTTATTAGAAATATGACATGCTTAAAACGCGAGAAAGAAAAACAACTACAGTTAAATCATGTATCGCTGAAGCAGCAAAGGAATCGTAAGTTTTGCGTTTCACATCATTTTTTTATTTTTATTTTTACTACTGTCTTTGCGCACAAATAATAATCATGAACTTTTGTGTGTGTGTGTGTGTGTGCGTGTGTATGTATATGTATGTGCATGTGTGTGTGAAGAAAATAAACATGTATAGATATATATACATACATATAATTTTTAAAACTTTTTTACTTTTACATTCCTTTGTTACCCTACATCCAAGATCGTTTTACCCCCTCCCTCTCCCTCTTCATTAACTTGCACTGCATTTTTATATAGGCTTGAATGAGATGGTGGCAGCAGCGCCGGCATAGGGTTGCGATCATTTTCATCATTTTCATAACCGGAGAAAAAGAAAATCAGCTTCACTGTAAATGGTAGGGAGCGGTATCGAGTTCTGCGTCTTCTTGCAGGGTTTGCTCGTGTCACTTGGGATATCAAAGCTACAAGACCCATCAATCTTCATCTCTATCCTCATGCCTTGTAGGGGCCGGTTTCACTAACGCACTTACGATGGTAAATTCACTGGTAACTACACTTAGGATTGTAGACAGGCCGCGCCGGCATTCACGAACAACTTACCATCGTAGTTACATTACTAAATTTACCAGTGGTCGGAGCACTGGTAAGTCCACTGGGAACTACAGGAGGACTCTCCTTATGCTTTACCTCGCTCAAAAGGCGACATTTTAGTTTGCAGGTACACCTATTATGATTGGCATGATGGCAAGAGTTCTTTTTAATAAGAACATGGCAAAAATAAAGAAGAAATCACAGGAAATAAGCGAGAATATTGGCAGGTGAGATATCTCTCTGGAAGGAGGGTCATGGTGTGTGTATATATAGGTATATATACATACATAAATATATATATATAAATATATATACTTTCATAAATATAAATATATATTTATATGGATAATATGAATTTATATATATATATATATATACATATATATACATATATATGTATATATATACATATATATATACATATATACAGATATGTATATATATAATAAATGTAGAAAAAAGGTTTTGAATGAGTCTGAATATCTAAACAACGCAAGAGATGTATTTGACGCGTTTCGAAGGTGTAATATATATATATATATATATATATATATATATATATACATTTATATAAATAATTATTTATTTGCACACACACACACACACACACACACACTCACACACACACACACACACACACACACACACATATATATACATATATATATATATATATATATATATATATATATATATATATATATGAAAAAAAAACGTATCAAGGCGTGGTTCTGAACACAGTAACCATCATCACGGTCTGTACAAGTCTTACGTTGTTATTCAAACCTTTCTCTACATTTGTCCCATCGAACTCTGTTTAAGCCTCCACGTCATCAGCAGTCACTCTCCCATGAGATGTAAGTAACCACTTGTCTCAATTAACTAAGTCAAAGTCAGCGAGATAAGATTTAAGAACCGCAGACCCACAACAGCCGAGTACTTACTCCTTATCGGAACCATCTGGGCGACAGTTCCTCGTTACCATGTGCTTTTGTTTACTGTCCTTTCCCGTGTTGATGGTTTGGACATTATTCTTTTAAGCAAGATAAGAAGAAATTATATATGTATATTTTCCAACTACGTAATTTCTCGTTGAGTACGCTTATTTTATCATTGGCATTGAATTTCATTTTAATTTCATGTCGGGAATAATTTCAATGCTTATGTGTGTATGTGTTTTTTTTATGATTGTTCACTTGCATATTTGCACTGGTATAAGATCATATGTTATTCACCTCCAGTATTGTGTGTGGTTCAGTAATGATGATATGATATTAATGGTAATGGTGGTAGTAGGTAGCAATAGTAGTAATGATAATGAAGATGATTATAATGATAATTTTAAAATAGTTATAATATCAATAATTGCAATATTAGTAATAGTAATGATAGTAATCATGACATTAGTAATAGCGTCAATAATGATAATAAAAATAACAATACTAACAATAATTACAGTAAAAATAACAACAGTAACAAGGATAATGATAATGATAATATAATATGCATCTATCCTTTCTGTCTAAGATGTACAATGTACAATGTACTTCCAGTGCACAAACACTGAAAGGATCATACTTGTTAATCCAACTTCAAATCAAACTCAAAGAAAGTATATGTAGGTTCATGTTCAAATTACATTTATATAAACACATTGTGATAACAGAACACTGAAATAAGATCTAATAAGTTTTATGAAAAAAACAATTTTCGTGAATCGGCCTCTAGTGTCCTTGAAAGAAATGACTGTATATGACATATGTAGTAATATATTGGGTTCTCAAGTTTTATAAATACCTTATGTTTCTTTTCATAATGTGAAGGAAATCTATATCAGAAGTTTGCTTTCTGAACTGAACTCGGTAATCAGTCTCTACAGTGTGACTCACTAGAAAAAAACACATTTCAGACAAGGAGCCAGCCCCAAGTGAGAAACAGATTTATAAGATCGGATGGGTTTATGAGAGCAAGAGTATAAATCATAAGTAGAGGGAGGGCAAGAAGCAGGGTAGTCAGTATTTCTGACGAATGGGAGAATAAACAACTATGGATGTCGATGGATGCTAACAAGGTTGGAGGTTTACGCGGATGTAATAAAGTGCTATATGCCAGCACACGCACACGCATACGCACACGCACACTCTCTCTCTCACTCACTCACTCACTCACTCTCTCTCTCTCTCTCTCTCTCTCTCTCTCTCTCTCTCTCTCTCTCTCTCTCTCTCTCTCTCTCATACACACTCTCACTCTCATGGATATGCCAGGCTCTTAAAGTCCTTACATAAAAATCAAGGAATCATTAGAACTGAAAGTTGGACGAAACAATGTATACATTCGCTGCAAGAACGAAACAATTCTTGCACAGATAACAACAGTCGGAGCAATGGGAGAAATCCCTGAAAAAGCAAAAGTCTACGGGAAAGGACAATGCACCAACCTCATCGTGTTCGACGTCCCAAAGGAAATAGAGATCGATGATATGAGACACAATGAAAATGTTTTAAATGCAAGGCGTGTGAAAATAAATGGGAATCTGCCCCAGCGTGTTGTTATTACATACGAGGGGGAGATAATTCTCAAGTCAATCAAACTGGCTGAAGGTATGGCACCTTTTAGGTGTGCCGTCTTCAAACCCCTCACCTCGTTTTGCTCAAACTGCTCCAAGTGGGGACACGGAGCGCGTGCTTGCACTCGTGACAATCCGCGGTGCCGATACTGCACTCTCCCCCATGCAAGCGCAGAATGCGCTGATAAGATTTCCGAAGGACAAGATATCCCTTGGAAATGCGTGAACTGCCGCCAAGAGCATAATGCGAATTCTGCATTATGTACATATTTTCCGAAAGAAGGATAGTCCTTCCTGCCATGAACGCCACCCCTCTTCCAAAGAAGAATGTGGTAAGCCCTTCAAATAAAGCCCAGGCATCATCCACAACACCAACACCTAACCAGGAGCACCAGCTCCTGCAACACCAAACACAACTCTAGTGCAACCTCCAGTGCCCACCTCAACTCTACTTCCGGTTCCAACTCCAGCCCCAGCACCGCCCGCGTTGCAACAAGATAAACAAGAGTCCAACAGCGAAATAAAGGAACTGCTGCACACGTTGATTAAGCAGATGGAACTGATGGTGACCCAGCAGGGCCAAATGATGCTCAAATGATGGTCCAACAATCTAAATTCCAGGAAAGGATGTTCACCCTCCTGGAGCGACAACAGCCCACACCGCCCGTCGATTTGCATCCGATGATGGACCTTGGAAATAATCAAATAACGACTGATGGGTCCAAGTAATTATTTGAAATGTATTGGAACATTAACAGTTTGTAGAAACGCAAGGCAACTTTCTCTCAATATCTCCACGCTGAGGATGTTGCCTTCAATAAGTCAGAACTAGTGCTCGCTATGCAAAAATTGCGGGATACACTTATTATGACAAACCTAATATGGCTAATCCCTCTACAAGAGGGCTTGGTATATATATATTAAGAACTCCATACCATCCAAAGTGATCGATGACAAGCGTGAAACATGTGCTGAATATATCGGTGTTAGATTATTTCTTGATGGCAAAACTATCATTATTATTAATGTATATAACCCGCATGATAGTGAGGAGGCACCTAAACCTCCTGACAATATGATGCATAATGATACTGTGTTATTATGTGGAGATTTTAATGCTCGCCATCCTCTCCTTGGCTCTGAGGGTAGCACCATTGGCAAAAACGGTAAGGTATATTATGATTATCTTCAACACACAAGTGACCCTGTACGTCAATTATGTCCCTTAAAAAAGACTCATTTTCTTGGGGACAAATTAGATTATGTAGCCTTGTACAATCAGCATTATTTACCACAGAGGTTATCCCATTCTTAATCAGCGATCACTGGGCATTAAGTATAACCCTACCATTATGTAAAAGAGACCCACCCCAGCCACGTTTACGATATCATATTGCCACTAAATATCATGACCAATTCATTGAAAGGATTGCCTGTTGATATGAGGACTTTGCTCCTATCAATCTCGATCATTTTAATGAAACACTCTGTCAGCAAGTTGGCAACATCATTAATCAACTTCACCCCAAAAAACACCATACATAGGTCTCCAACCTCCAGAGTCAAACGTGCACATCTAAACAAAGACTCTGAGATTAAGCTTCTTAAAAAAATTAATACGATCAACTGTAAATCAGCTAAAACATTTAGGAAGCAACCCCTACCTAGCTAAGGACCTCGTTTTCTTTAGTAGAAAGCTGAACGAAATAATTACTCAAAAGCTAGAAGAGAGTTTGTATGTCTGGGCAGAATCAATTGACTCTACAACTCCCCTGAGTAATGTGTGGAAGGACATCAATAAGATTAAAGCTAACTCATATAATGCAACACCTCATCCTCATCCAGAAACAGTAGCTTCATCTCTTCTTAACACATGGTGTGAGGATTCTTCTCTTGATAATCTTCCATTATCCATACGCAGGTGCTCTTCCAACTTAAAACATAAAAATGAAATTGATTATCAGTGTCAATTAACAAATGATGCTGACATACCATCTACAACTGACGAACTTCTTGCAGCAACTAAAACTGGCAAATCCACTGCACCTGGGGATGATGGCATTACATATGACATTATCCGGCTCCTTGCTAAGGTACAGGCAAAGGGAAGAAATCCTCTTCTAGATCTCTTCAACTTAACCTAAGCTACTGGCACTTTGCCTACCTCCTGGAAACAGGTAACCATCATTCCCTTTCCAAAACCAGGACGCCCAGACGAATTTCGACCAATCTCACTAACATCCTGTCTCTCCAAAACCTGTGAAAGAATCCTTCTCACTCGTCTTCTTTATCAGACCAAAGACCAAATTCATCCATCTATCTTTGGTTTCCAGAAAGGGAAAGGAACACAAATGTGTTTAGCACAGTACCTAAACGGAAGCAAAGCAGTGTTCATACTTAATAGACTTTAAAGGTGTTTTTGACAGAGCTTCTCCAACAGCAATTCTCCATGAATGATCTCTCTTGGGAGTTAAGGGAAAACTACTGCTATGATTAAAGGCCTATTTATCTACAAGGAAAGTTAAAGTATGGTTCCAAGGTACCTTTCGGTCTCTCTCTCTCTCTCTCTCTCTCTCTCTCTCTCTCTCTCTCTCTCTCTCTCTCTCTCTCTCTCTCTCTCTCTCTCTCTTACACTATTTAACATATCTGCAAACTGAACAATGAGTTCGGAGACCTATGTAATATCATATCATATGCGGATGATATCCTCATCCAAGTCTTTGATAGGGGGGAATATGTACTCAGGAGATTCAGCAAAAAGTGTGCTTCTCTTGGCCTCATAATCAACCCTATCAAAACCAAACATATATCCAGACCTCGTCAACTGCCCTATATACCAAGCTTAGGTGGACAAGTTATTGCAAGGACTGACTCCTACAGGTATCTTGGTGTTCTGGTGATTGCTCCACACCTCATGTCACGCAATTCTCGTTTCACCCAGGAAATTATTCACGATATCAAAGAACGTTGCTTGGAACGTTTAAGACCATTACAATTTATATGTAACAGATACGTTGGTGCCTCCCTCAGAGTCCTGAGGTTGATGTATATTACCTTGGTTCGGTCCGTAATTGACTATGCGAGTCCGGTTCTTAGTTTGTTACCTCCAAATGCCCTCAAACCCCTTGAAGTTCTACAGAACAAGGCTATGAGAATTATACTTGGTTGCCCAATGACTGCCAAAGTTCTGGTCATGAGGAAAGAATTAGATCTCCCCACAATCCACAGTCGTGTTACCCAAATTAATACCGTTCTTGGTACTAGAATCTTGCAGCTCCTATCCAAACCATAGATCTCCCAAGCTCTGGCAAATGAGATCAATCACAGAGTCAGGTTTGCTCGGCTTCGATATTCCAATCTAATACACTCCAACTTAGAATGGAAAGCCAAAACTGCCCAGACCATCCTCAGCTTCAATGTGTGGAGCATTAATGCTCTTAATATCTCAGAAACCAAACTATCTGCACCATGGCATAGAACTCATGTATATGTCCATATTGACAAACTGCCAGGACCTAAATCCATGATTTTGACATCAGAACTGAAGTCTCATTACCTGAAGTATATAGAAGATATCCTCCATCCTCTATATGGTGAACCGCCACTTGCAATCTACTGTGATGCCTCCACTGATTCTCATAGAGCAGCTGGGATTGGAGTCTTACTTCCTGACATTTCTTATAAAGTGTGCGGATTTCAGACTGGGCAAGCACAACTAATGCTGAATCATTAGCCATATACCATGCCATAAAGGAAGGTAGTGAACAGGGGCTCCACCTGGCTGTCTGCTCTGACAGTCAGGGTGCCCTCTATAGACTCACTGCATTTAACCCAGAAAACATGGTATCTAAAAATATCCTTGTTGAGGTGATGGAAGATGTCATCTTCTATGCGTGAAATAAGGAAGTTTGGCTTGTCAATGTACAGATAATTGATGTGGGGATCAGAGAAACACAGCTACTGCGTACAAGCGTGTATTCGGGGAGAAGTCCGTGGAGAGAAGAGGGTTGTTTACATTACACTTTGTAAATATTGCCGTAGGGTGGCGCATATAAAAGAAAACATTAATTTCGGGGGTAACTAAATTAAACATGAGGTATTCTTCTGAGGTATAAACAGTAGATATAAAATTATAAGCATCCTTATTCTATCATAATCTTTAATTATTCTAACATGTCACGGAGGCAACAAGTTATACTAACCAGGCTACGCATAGGCTATCATTATACTATACAGTATGTGCAGGATGCAGTTTTGGATGCAAAACCAGTCACATACCACTGTAAATTGTGCAAAAAAGCTAAATCACATAGTCTCAACCACTACTTGCTTTGCTGTACGGAAACTGCATCCTATCGATCGAACGGTACTGTGCGAAGAACATCACTTGTAGATTATATGAATCTTATTATAGACACTGGTCTTGTCTTTGACATGAACAGTGACATAAAAGTTTTTTTTACCGACTAGGTAAAACATGTAAATATGTTAACCAGCATAATGCAGCCCCTCAAGTATGTAAGATTTGTGCTTGACTAAGCCCTTTACGCAATAGAAGCTTAGCCAATTTGGATAGATGCTTGACATCTTACCCTGGCTTTTTGCAGGGCATGTAAATTGTTCTGCAAATAAACTGTATCAAATCTCACTCTTTCTCTCTCTCTCTCCTTTTAGTAACCATTTGTATTTATATCCTATGTCTGATGTCACTATTATGATGTCAATCGAATATTATTTTCATATATATGCTTCCGCTATTGCATTTTATATAATAAACTCTTCAATATAACTTGCATCTTGCATGTCATTCTAGTTGTAACATATGCATGTTACCACATACACATATATACATATATACATGTGCGCTCGTTGCTTCACTTATCTGTTTACCCCTTCCTCTCTGTCACGCCAGACATAGGCAGTGTTGTTTTGCCCTTCCCTTCGCAAGATCTACGTATTGACGCAACACTTCCCTCATCACATTCCAAATGTCACATGTCACAAGAAAACACGTGATTCACATATTCTCAAACAAATCTTTAATCGAACATACAACTATACGCGTAGAGGTCGCTATCAGACCCTTTTTTACACTTTCTCTCCCTATATATATATATATATTTATAAATACGTCTACATATAACTATCTATATATAAATATGTCTCTATAGGAACATCGCCCATGCCTTCCTCAAGGGGCAAGGAGTAAATAAGGTCGAGAAGCGAGAATTAGACAATGTCAGAGATTAGTTACTACAGGGAAGGAATTCGGCTGCGCGTTGGATGTCCTTGATCTCCTAGCTTTAAGGTACGGAAGAACCAATTTTGAAAGCAGTATCAATTGCAGATAAATATATTTTCCAAAGAGCCGTGACTTCTATGAATATAATAAAAGGATACCGGTGTTTCGCCTTTCCCAAAATGGTTCTTTACACAGTCAAAGGTAATAGCTTTTCCTATTCTAAATCATATACAAATCCTCCGCGAAAAACTGTTTTGGGTATTTAACGTGGTGTGCGTATGTACATGTTAAGTTAAAAGCAGTTTTTATCCACTAAGAACCTTTTAATAAAAATCAGAATATATATACATGTACATAAAAGGCGAAGAGTACACACTCATTTAATTGGTAACTTCATTAATCATGTGAATGATACAAGACTTTTGGTAATTAGGATCTTTATTGCTCAATAACAGAACAATGGTGGGAAATCATATCATATCCGAGATGGACCCAATATTCATGAATAAAAGTGAACCTGACAAACAACATAGGTGGTCGATGATGCCAGACCTTTCATCATCTCTATCTTTCGTGCATGTGTGACAAGAGGATCTTACTAGCTCTAAATAAATGCCAAAAAGGTTGCATACTTGAAGCTTAAAGCCTTCAAAAAAACTATGCGATTGCTGACGACCCTATGCAATGAAGTAACTGCATACGAATGGCATATAATTAGTAATTTGTCTTTTATATTTGATAAGACGTGACCCCACGGTTTGAACCCAGTGAGGCAACCTCTGAACCAGTGCTGTTATTCTGTGCAGTATCTATGTCTGCATCAAGATCCACCATGCTGCATGACAGCAGTACACATAATCGATTGCACGTGTTGAAATATAATCTTCATCTGCGTATAAGGCTATTTACATGAACTCTGAACAAAGATTTGCAACAGGACTACTCTTTATTATTCTACGTACTGCACACTCAGCAGGAAATCTCGCAACATTTACACAATGAATACACAATGTGACAACTTACATCAGCTCAAGCAACATTTCTTGTGGCACCTTTTTTAAGACTGACATAGATAAGAATAACAATTTGGAATTTGAGATATTTTTGTCCCCTGCGGTTTCCTTCGTTACATAAATCTTTTACAACAATCATAACATTTCCACAAATTAAAATAACTTATTAACAAAGATAATACAGGAGGACACACAATTACTTTTCCAAATTTCCTGCTAACCCTTGAATCCTAATACCGGCGATTAAAAAACACAAAATTTGTACCACATGACTGAACACGATTAATACAGTACGGTATGTTGGATGCAGGCATTAAAAAAGGAGAAAAAGAGTATGCTAATTTAAAAATGCAAAAAACTGTCACTTTCAAATTGATGTTGGGTGCAGTCCTCTACTCTCGAGTGATGTTGCTGCATTAGCGAATCTAATCCTTGAGCAGCTCGAAGTGCACGAGACCAAGGCGGTTACCGCGGTCGTGCACGATGTTCTTTGCCCAAGCACGACACTCGATATTAATGAGAACATTAGACTGTGGCTGCTCGAACTGG
Organism: Penaeus japonicus; assembly: GCA_017312705.2. Classification (NCBI taxonomy): domain Eukaryota; kingdom Metazoa; phylum Arthropoda; class Malacostraca; order Decapoda; family Penaeidae; genus Penaeus; species Penaeus japonicus. The sequence continues at coordinate 22,469 of BOPN01001741.1, read as the reverse complement.
ACAGCGACAATAGGCGACAGGTAGCCTGGGGTATGCATGTATGGGAAGTAATATGCAGGGAACCCTTGCCATGGGGAGTAGACAATAGGGCCAACATATTCTTCGTCAGCTGGGTTCTCTCCCTTGCAGGACACCCAGATCATCTGGAAAGGGAAAGCATACGTGTTACTGAAATGGTCAAGTAATTTTCATGGCAATTATCTGTCACTTCTCTACCAAGTATTACTAGTATTCTAATTGGTGTAATAGTATTAATTCACGATCCCATTCAACCACTGCATCCATGATCAATATCCCCTATCACAGACAGACAGACAGAGAGGGAAGAGAAGTAAGAGGAGAGGAGAGGAGAAGGAAGGAAGGAAAGGAGAGGAGAAGGAAGGAGAGGAGAGGAGAAGGAAAGGAGAAGGAAGGAAAGGAGAGGAGAGGAGAGGAGAGGAGAGGAGAGGAGAAGGAAGGAAAGGAGAGGAGAGGAGAAGGAAGGAAAGGAGAGGAGAGGAGAAGGAAGGAAAGGAGAGGAGAGGAGAAGGAAGGAAAGGAGAGGAGAGGAGAAGAAGGAAAGGAGAGGAGAAGGAAGGAAAGGAAAGGAAAGGAAAGGAAAGGAGAGGAGAAGAGAGGAGAAGGAAGGAAAGGAGAAGGAGAAGAAGGAGAAGGAGGAGAGGAGGAGGAGGAGAGAAAAGGAGAGAGAGGAAAGAGGGAAGAGGCAAGAGGGAGAGAAGATGTAACCTTGCAATAACTATTAGTATTTATATAAGTCTGCTGTAATTTTATTCTATACAAGGCTATTAACAATGTAACTTGTATCTTTCATGTCATTCCAGTTGTTACATATATATCCTACCACATACACATACGCATATACATACGTATGGTTTTTGCTTTACCTATCTGTTTACCCCTCTCTTACTGTGACATCAAATACACCAGTGTTGCTTTGTCCATCCCTTTGCAAGAGCTATATATTAATGCTACACTTCCTTCTTCACATTCCATATGTCACATGTCACAAGAAAACACAAGATTCACACATATTCTCAGACAAATTATACAATGTGGTAGAGAGTCTCCTCTCGGGGTGCGTGGGGCAACACCTCACTCCTAGTCAGAGCAGCCTTCAATCTGACAAACAGCTATTCAAAGTTTCGCAATAAAACCAAGAAAGCAGTTTTCTTTTCTACAGGAGAGATAGATAGGGGAGAGAAAGAGATCCGAAACCTACCTTTGGTACTTTTCCTTGATTCTCAGTAGTGCGCTTCTGGATGTGCTCCTTCAGAGTATCAGGCATCTCTTTGGGAAGCTCTTCCACACTTGTGTACACATCAGGAACCCAGTTGATCATCTGTGAAGGAATATAGGATTTAGCTTAGTGGGGAAGGAGGGCGAGAGAGATGGAGAGAAAGCAAGAAATAAGCAGGGCTCTTCTAAATTATAATATAAGTAAACTAAGAAAAAAACAAAACTTTGATCAGGAGTTATTTTCACATAAATAATATTTGGAGACATAAAAGAAAAAATCAAAATATCAGATCTGTATCTTTAACCCATTCATGCCAGGGGCATTCCAGCCTTGCAAGTTGCAATGCCGGGGCTCTCGAACGCATAGGCTTAAATCAATTAAATGATCGACGCCGTATGCCGGCACCCTGCGAGCAGGGCCTTGAATGCGCGGTACCAATGGTGTACCACCCATCGAGAGAGGATTAATAAATAGAAAAACCCACTCAAATTAACTTCTAACCTTATTAAGCTTGAGCAAAATGCAAGGAGATTCGCGGTTGTAGCCCCAGCTCTCAGCCTTCTGGCATTTGCCCGTCAGCCAGGTGTCCTGGAAGCGGCAGACCTCACCCTCTGCTGGCAGTTTGTCCTCAGAGCAGTCAGTCACGTGCTGGCCAGAAATTACATCGCTGGTGCCTTCGTATGCTAGAGAAGATGACAAGATGACAAAGATGTTAATGACCACTCAGGGATATGGTGTATAGACAAGGAATGAAGAAGAGTACTACATCAAATGAGTCCTAGACCCCTTGCTGAAAAGTACAGGTTGTCCCAAGTGACAACTTACGCTTGATGAACTCGTTGAGAGAATCAACCCAATGCTTGATGTCAGCGCTGTCGCCATTCTTGTACCAGATGAGAGTGGATTCAACGTTTTCGGCTCGAGGCAGGGGTCGGAAACCCATGGCTGAAAAAAACAAAAATTCATCAGCATTTATCAATAATAAAAAAAAAAAATCCAAACAAGACAGTCTTTCATAATGTAGCTGTAGCATATGCAGAAAAAAAACCCAGCAATATACCACAAAAATACTTCCTGGTCCTTCCCCTTATTCTAACCTTCTGATCACTGCCCCACTGGCATTCCAGTCATCTTTTAACAGCTGCAGTGCTGCTACGTACCTGGGTTCTTGAGGATGGATCCGCCGCCACCGGGAGTGTACTTGGGGAGATGGTTGACGTCAAGAGTCTGATAGAAGATGGCCATGATGATTGCAAAGAAGCCGGCAAGACATGCGTAGAAGATCAGGTAGAAGATGCCGATCTTCACTGCAAAAAAAGGACAAAATGTGAGTTAGTGATCCAGTAGTTTTGCTTTCTGTTAGGAAAATAATAACTTCTTAATATATGATCTCCTGATGCCCCATTCAATCTAATATACAATTATATATACACTTAGGACATTACTATAGCCCTATGCATGTCAACCTTAAACCAGAAAAGTTGTTTAGGAAAATATACAGAATACTGTGTTCTCTTACCTATGCTGACAAATATTCTAGAGGAAAGTTTCCATTGTTTCAAGTCATTTACCAATCTTATACCCAGTAGTTATCATATTCACTATTTTCAACTTTCCAATATATATACATACATACATTATATATATATATATATATATATATTATTATCTTTCTTAATAATCTACTACTCCCTCACAAAAGTACAACCAAAACATGAAATCAAAGGTCAAAAGATGAAACTCCAAACCCATAGCAGGACCCAGCACATCAAAGACCACTGAACCCCAAACAGATTTACAAGATCTGGCTTTTGGCAATTTATCTAAATTGTTGCCGTTACTACAAAAAGAAACAAATACGTTGCTACTGTGGAAACAGGGACTTGGCAGTACACCACACTCCTTCAGCCAAGACTGAATTTGTTCCTTGAATCGCGGTGGTCTAGTACTCGCGTCAGACTGGTGCCTGTCATGTACTTCCCCATTCCTAAATGCGCCCATGGGCTTCTTCCTTCTCAAATACGGTTTTACTTAGGAAATGCCACCTTAAAAGCTTTTCACATTCCATCTAGTCTAGTGACCTCTATTAACTATAATATCGCATAGGGCCTGTGGGGGTCTCGTAAAAGCATAGTTTCCCAGCTAAACAGTAGGAAAAAAAAAAGAGAAGGCAGGTGAAAAAAAAAAATGGCGGAGGGCAGAAAACCGACCAAGCTATAGCGACACACCAGTCTTCCTCAACTTCACATTTCCTTCTCCATATCCCGTCCTCTAAAAACATAAAAAGAGACAGCAAGTTCTCCTAGCTGCCATACGTCGATCACCCAACATTACCAAAAGGTCACCCCGCCGCTGCCACGCTCGGCTTCGGGCACCACAAACGAGGGCCTCAAAGCCTTCCCTCCCAATGCAACCCAACCTTTCCCTTCCTGAGAGGGGATTCCCCAAGCTCCTTCCTCTCCCAATTATGCCAACTACCATGCCCTGTGTCGACCTACAGTCCTACCACCAAACGTCTCCCTGACGAAGCAACCATTGTAGGGTTAGGAGGCCGACCTCGCCAAGTTGCCGGCGAGAGAGATCCCTCCCTTCCTGCTAGCTGGCTCCTTGCCAACCCCGCTCGGTGTACTCACTGCTGGGCCCGACTCGGGAACTAGGAGGCTAGTATCGAAACATTCGCTCGCTATTAATCTTTGCTAGTCCTACAATATGCATTAACATTAACTTTCCTGCACTACCCGATGTCATACAGACACGTGTAAATACCTGACGTTTATGGATTTCCAGTGTCAACGAGAAAAAAACAAACAAAAAAAAAAAAAAACTGGCGCATTCCGAGTGCCAACTGTCACGGATGACAAGACCCGGTCAAGTGTCTCCCTTATTCGACGAAAAACTGTGGCACCTGTCACGAAATTTTGGCGCGGCGACCATAGGCGAACTAGATCTACGATACAATAGAGAGTTCATAATAGCATGAAAATAGTAACATTAAGCAGGAGAACCGCCGACGACCAGGAGAGCAGAAGCTCAGCTGGAGTTCCAGCATCGATCCCTTAGAACAAGCCCCGCCTCCTTCCCTCCCCTCCCCTCCCCTCCCCTCCCCCTCTCTTCCCAGCACTCCATCAGTTAATTTTCCCCCCATTGTGACATTCAACCGACCATTTACAAATAATCCGCCGCAGAAACTAACCGGTTAAATTTCAGCGTGGCAAATTTTTGACATGAAGTGAACCCAAACCATAAGCACTATTGCGAGAAACAATACAGACAACTTGAAGTCATAATGAGAAGGAAAACGAAGAACAGTTGGGATCGAGAAAAAAAAAAATAAAGAAGACACGAAATCAGACTGTAAAACGTCAATTATCACAGTATCACGAAATCATAGAAAACACAAGTAAACCATAGAAAACGTGACCCCGAATCTCCTCGTCGCCCCAAACGGTCAAAACGTTAGAAAAATCAATTCCAAGTCAGGGAGTCCCTAAAGAGAACCCCCTCATCCCCTTAGCCTCCCCCCCCCATCAAAATCCCGAGGTCACTACCATTCTCCTCCAGCGGCACAAACAGGGATTACAACACGGCACAGAGCGCGAGGGACATCATAATGAGTGCAAGCCCGGCGGTCACATACCCATAAGGCATGTCCTAAGTTGCAACTACAGCAACATGCATGAGCTGCGTTGAAAAACGTCTAATAAAGAAATGGTGTGTGGATGTTATGATATAAGCTCCGTGGCCAGGAGGAAACTGTAACATTGCAATAAGTAAATAAATAAATAAATACATATATATTTATTTAAAGGGTAAGGTGGAGCATGATGATATTTCACGTGCATGTTGAAACGTTTTTGACATCACATTTCCTTCAAACATTACTTGGATTCGAACTCGGGCCTAACACTGACGGTAATTTTTTTTTCTTGGGTCCCTGCAACGGCCATTAACTCTCCTACGGCTTCCTGGAAACGCTCTACATTTCACATACAGGGCTGTCAGTCGGCTACACAGGGTCTGACTGCCCTGCCTGCTGACGCCAGCACACGCACAGCTCGGCAAATACCAAGAAAGGGCAAGATGTCATACCGTGGATTTCGGTATATCTTCTGTATACCAAAAGCTCAATAATGATGATAAAAGAATAATGATAATGATGATAATAATTTTCTTCCCTCTTGTTTGTAAAGACGTCGGTGTGGGTATGATGTGAATATGCTGCTTTGACAAAAAATGTAAGAATAAGATCACTACTCAAAGACAGATACCCGTCTGTCCAAAGGCCGTAATAATACGCATATTTGAAATAATTAAGCAAACAAATTCCTTAGAAGACTATCCTCCATTTTGAGTGAAAGGGGGATACACTAATAAAATAATAAAATTGTAATAAAATAAAACAATGAAAACTATCTTTTAGCTCGCCGGTCTCTTGAAAATAATCGACCCTCCAGTGGCAACATCCCCGAAGCCGGCTCCAAATATTGCGCAATGATCAGCTGGAGCCGGCCGTGACGTCACTACATCCCAGCCAACCACGAGGCGGAATCCCTGTGCGTCACTCTCCCCTGACCAATCACAGCTTGGTTTGGCGCTCGCCTCGTGACGTCGTTTTCGGGTCCAAAACACAAGCCAATGAGGAGGGATTTTTTTTCGCTTGTAAGTAAATGCATTAGAACGTTGCATTCTGACGAGCGGAATTTTCCCCGAGACTTTAATGCATGATGGTGCACTCACAGTTTAGAACAAACCCACAATTCCAACACAACTGTAACGAAACATACACTAGATCATACAAAACACACCAACCACGATGCCCAGATGCCCTAACCTAACGCAAAACTACATCCATGTAGATGTTGCTACAGCCCTCCCCATTACTAAGAAAACAACACTTTAGGAAACTTTGCTACACAGCAGCTTGCGGCTCCGTTAACGCAACGCAAGACGGTTATGTAATAGAATGACATATTCTGGCCACTCTTCTCCGAGAATAACTAAGTCTGAAATCTTACCAGAATACATTACTCGTTATCATTATCTTGTTTTTTTTTCTTCTTCTAATTAGGACAATTTAACGAATCACATTGTCGCTTTCGTAAGTGGGAGTGCGTATATGTCGCTTCACAGAACTCGTTCGCAATTTGGGATTACCTTTTCCAGTGTTGTAACCAAGAGCCTAAAAAAAATCTAACCACCAGTACTCGACTAAACTGGAAATAACAAAATCCTAATCATAAACTAAAATGAAGAACAAATAATATATCTATTTAGCTGTACACGTAGACTAAAACTACACATCTATGGGAGCGAAGCGCGATCGAGGGAGAGAAAGCGACCAGCTGAGGAAAAAAAAAAAAAAAAAAAAAACAAGACCCTTTCTGGTGAACAAACCACAATCGCCATCAACCATACATGTCGACAGAGACCCAAAATCAACGCAGAATAACCAATGAGACTTGGCGGTTTGGAGAGCCCGCATCTACAATCGTGGACAAGGATTGTGAATAAGAGTGGACCAAAATTCGCTTTCGAAATACGGTTGTAGTTTTCGATCCATCCTTTGTAAGATTGTTTTTTGAACGCATCCCGTCTTCCATTTACCAGGTGCTGAAAAAGGCACATGGCGTAGTTTATTTGTACTAGCGGTCATCAGCCTAGATAAAACCCAAGATGCCTCTGTGTGAGATAAGAGATAAAGTCCTCTTATAGATAAAGATATATACGCTTTGGTCCCACTTCCAAATACACAAACGGAATCCACCGGTGTCGACATCATTCGCATCCGATTACAATAATTAAAGACGGTTTTTTTTTCTCTCTCTCTCTCTCTTTATCAACCTGCTCATAAAAACGAGTTTCTAACATGACCTTAACGAGAAGGGAAAAGGAGTCATTTAAAGTCGAGAGACAAAAGACGACTGTAACCCGTGCCATTTTCTCCCCGTGTGTGTGTATCTTGCTAACTAAAGGTTACAAGTTGACCCTTCACTGTGTGGCAATATCTCGCATCACGTGCAAATGGACTGATCGACGACAATTTTAAATGTCGAGACTAGAAATTAAATATTGCAAGGTCTACACAACGGAGATGGATAGATAGGTCGAGATAAAGTTCGACAGATAAAGAGAGCGAATATGTGAGAGAGAAAGCCGTTGCGCTACTGTCTCCGGTTGCTACGGGTCGCTAGTCTTGTGGTGAGTGAATGTGTGAGCGAGTGTTAACAACTAAAAAACGCGATATTCCACGATCCCCCAAAGAGTGGACGCACAACCCGAAGACACTCCCAACGCTAAGACAGGGACAGATGCACCCAAAAGCCACGTGCAGTGAAGGCGAAGGATGGCGATGCCCAATAACCATCAGCTGCAATAAGGCACTCAGGGGGAGGACAGGAAGAGCCAATACCCACCCTGGGTTGTGGCACTTGTAGGTTGTGTCCCAGCTGTGAGGGAACGCGAGAGGGTTGGGCTCTACGGAGAGGACTGGATTCGATAGTGTAACGTTAGGGAGAGGGCTAGGGAAGAGGAGAGAGGAGAGGAGATGAAAGAAAGAAAAGGAGAGAGACTTCAATGCTCTCTCACTATCTACCCTTCTGTCTGTATGTGCCTCCCCCCGTTGCTTATGGCATACCGGTCAGACTCGAACATAAAATCATTAACTGCACTACGACTGCCATCAACATAGGGGAAATGAATTCATGACAAAGCAGAGAAAATTCACAACGGAAATGGCCTTTGCCTCTATATACGATCGGCCCAGACAGGCGTTGGTTCCTCTAAAACCCAAGCGACGCTTCTGCCTGGGGAAAGGGCGAAGTAAGGGCGGTGGTCCCTTTACACCCGTAAACAAAGGTACGAAACCTCGGGTCACAATCGAAATATCGAGGTTTTGCGACTTTCAGCTCGAGAACGGATGTTACATGTTTAGAAAAAAAACATTACAACCACTCAAGGGTAAATATGTCATGGATCGAGATTTTTGAAAAACGAGTTTTTAGATCTTTTATATTATATTATGTACGCCAGCTGTCTTTGGTCGAAAGTTTTCATCGCAAGACATGGCAACGTCGCAGGGAGGAAGAGCAGGTACGATTCAAAAAGTTACTACAACCCCGCTAACTGGACGCCCTCCTCACGCCGGACTCAAAAAGGATGGGCGTCTTCTGCTCGACTACGTTTGGCTGCCCGATACCCGCTTCCAACTCACTCCACATGCCTGTTTAAAAATCGACTGATTAAATGCGCACCCGCGTAAGGGAGGTGGCCGCTGTACGACAGTTTGTTATTGTGTGGCGAACTCCTCTCTTCCTCTATCTCTCTCTCTCTCTCTCCCCAATAAAAATCGAGCTAGTCATCTACCCTACCCTAACCACCACCGTGACGATTCCACAAACACCTATTATGATGGTTCTCCTGTAGAAACGAGCGGAGTAGTGTTCAAAGCACAACACGATCCCGTGTCGTTTCTGGTAACAAAAAGTACGAGACGGAAATTCACAACACTACTGTCACCCCTAGCTTTGAAAACACTCCATCTACTCTTCAACCCCTTTCACCCTTGTTACAAAATTACTCCCCTCCTCCTCCTCCCTTACTTAAAGTATAAGCGGATATCATTACGTAACTCCCCCTTCCTAAGCCATATGCAATCTGCCAGTAGACGTCTGAACTTGTAAGTATTCTCTACCGAGCAATGACAACACGCAACACCATTCATTTATTTACATATTAACCAACAGTTCTCCTGACTTTTCCACCAACACACTTCCAACATACTTCCAAAGCTAAACTATCTGCCCGCCTGTAAACCAAACCCAGATACAATATCTAAGAACGCTAATATTTTATTCAATTAAGTCATATTTCCTTTTTTATAACCCAGCAGTTATAAGGTTTCACACAAGAGCAAACAAACAAAGCCAAGGCGTAGCCGAGGGTTATAAAGCTCAAACTACTTTGTGTGCGTGAACCTTCACGGGCGCGTGTTGTGCATACGAGTGCGGGAGAAAGTGTATGGGCGAGTGAGCGAGCGAGCTTCTGTGTTCCATTGTGTTTTTTGCGTAATAAAGTCGTTGGCTAGATTCTTTCAATTGAAAAGAGAAACTCGATATGAAATAAGCACAGAAGGGAATGTATGCGTGTGCGTGTCCGTTTGCATGTGTGTGTGTATGTGTGAGCGCGCGCGGCAAGTGATATGAGTAAGTGAACGAACGAGCGTTCATGTAAAAGACAATGGTGTCTCTCTCTCATGCAACCCTATCCCAAGAGCCTTAAAAACCAGACTTGATCTACGAGAGAAGAGGTTCCTACGGCGCGCGGTCTGCGAGGCAGAGGAACGCACAAGGGAGACATTCTCGGTTATTAATAGTTTTCAGCGTTTCGCCCCTTCCGCGCCGTCCCGTGGATTCGGGGAAACAAGCACATCATCGAAATCCCCCAAACTAATAAAGAACAATAATAAAGGAACTGAAGTAAATGGTTAACCTAAGATATGGTGATGAGGGAGGGAGGGAGGGATGATGGGGGGGAGAGAAGATAAGAGAAGAGAGAGAGAGGTAAAGAGGCAGGCAGGCAACAATAAAGAAAGAAACAAAGAAAACTTAGAGAGAGGCGAGGAGATATGGTGACCACAATGTTCTCTCTCTCTCTCTCTCTCTCTCTCTCTCTCTCTCTCTCTCTCTCTCTCTCTCTCTCTCTCTCTCTCTCTCTCTCTCTCTCTCTCTCTCTCT
>BOPN01001741.1:0-7500 GCA_017312705.2 Penaeus japonicus | reverse complement strand
TTCACTTCCCCGACAGAAAAAGGGCCAGCCTCGCCTAAAACTGCACCTTGGCCTAATCTCCCCGACAATAACCAGGCCGGCCACCTACTCAGTCTCCTCAGTCTACTAATCAATCAATCAATTAGTCAGTCACTCAGCCAATGGAGAAACCTTCCGGTCCTAGCCAGGGCTGGCCACAACCGTACTCGCCCGTCCCTCCTGGCCACCGGCTGGCCCCTTCGCTAACCTGTCGTTGTGAAAACCGGTCGAATGTGCCCGTGCGATATAAACACACACTTGAGGCCGGATATTAAACAATAACCCAGGAAATTGCGATTCCATGACTCACTGCTCCACACAAAGGATTAATCGCTCATTAATAAACGACACGAATCAAAGAAAAGAAAGAAAAAAATACAAAACATGAGAAAGACGTTGAAGACGTTAGAGGAGAGAGGTACAAGGGAAGTAGGGAGAATGCGCGGTCGATTTATCGACATGACGGCGAGGGGAAAGAGAGGAAGTGTGAGGAAAGGGAGGGGAAGGGGACTGAAGGGGGGGAAAGTTTTCACTCATCTCATGTCACCTTTTCCCCTCCCAATTCTGCGTTGCCTGCCTTCCCCCTCTCCCTAATCCTCTCTCCGCTCTTTACCCTTCGCCTTTCCCCCTCTCCCTCTTCTTCTCCTTCTCTTTCTCCCTCCTCTCTCCATTCATTCATTCATTCATTCTTTCTCCCTCGCTCCTCCCAACTTCTCTCACATACACGTGTGTGGGACTGTTTGTTCACGAGCACCTCAGGTAGGCTTGGGCTGATAAGGTAAGGAATATAACACCGACACCATTCCTTATCTTGCTCCTCACCCCCCACAAACATCTCTACGACACGCTGTCTTATCAGCTCCCCCCCCCCTCCCCTCCCTCATCTTACCTCCCCTCTATTCTCTCCTAAAGATACCTTACAACCCTCCATATCAGTTCCCTCCTTGTTACTTTTCCACTCGCTCCCTTTAGAATACATCTATCCAGTCATCCTCTTTCTCCTGTCGGTATTTCGTGTTTCAAAGTTTGTTTTTTTCTTTGCCTTGCTTCCTTACTTCGTTTCCTAAGCACCGACGGTCTACTACTTCTACTACTACTACTACTACTACTACTGCTAATAATAATAATAATTTATTGTAATAATTGATATCAACATCAATATTAGTATTCCTCGCTTTCTTTCTCGTCTCGCGCCACGAAGCCCAGGTCACCCACCGCCTGTATTGATCACCCCTCCCCCCCCTACGTACACACACACACACAAACACACACCATTCCTCCCCCCATCCCCCTCCCCTTCCCTCCTGATCCCCACTACAGAAAATCCAGTAATACTACACTGATAAGCATATACTTTCTCCCCTCTCCCCTCCCTCCCCCTACCCTCCATCCTTGCCCAGCCTCTTCCATCTTTCCCCCTACCCCCCTTGACCCCAATCACACCTCCCCTCCCCTCCCCCACCCCCCTTGAACCGGTGAAATGATAAGGTGTTTGTCTCGTATCTCCTCTCCCCGGTCCTTCCCGACGCGTCTTACGTAACACAGGGGGATGAAGGTGAGGAAGAGGATGAGGGTGAGGAAGAGAATGAGAATGAGAATGAGGGAAAGAATGAGAATGAGAATGAGGGAGAGGAAGAGGAAGAGAATGAGAATGAGGGAGAGGAAGAGGAAGGGAATAAGAAAGAATTAGTAAAAGGCAGAAATGGGAAGGAGAGAGAGAGAGAGAGAGAGAGAGAGAGAGAGAGAGAGAGAGAGAGAGAGAGAGAGAGAGAGAGAGAGAGAGAGAGAGAGAGAGAGAGAGAGATTGAAAGAGAGAGAGATTGAAAGAGAGAGAGATTGAAAGAGAGAGAGATTGAAAGAGAAAGAGAGAGAGAGAGAGAGAGAGAGAGAGAGAGAGAGAGAGAGAGAGAGAGAGAGAGAGAGAGAGAGAGAGAGAGACAGAGAGAGAGAGAGAGAGAGAGAGACAGAGAGAGAGAGACAGAGAGAGAGAGACAGAGAGAGAGAGAGAGAGACAGAGAGAGAGAGAGAGAGACAGAAGAGAGACAGAGAGAGAGAGAGAGAGAGAGAGAGAGAGAGAGAGAGAGAGAGAGAGAGAGAGAGAGAGAGAGAGAGAGAGAGAGAGAGAGAGAGAGAGAGGGAGAGAGAGAGAGAGAGACAGAGAGACAGAGAGACAGAGAGACAGAGAGACAGAGAGACAGAGAGACAGACAGACAGACAGAGAGAGAGAGAGAGAGAGAGAGAGAGAGAGAGAGAGAGAGAGAGAGAGAGAGAGAGAGAGAGAGAGAGAGAGAGAGAGAGAGAGAGAGAGAGAGAGAGAGAGAGAGAGAGAGAGAGAGAGAGAGAGAGAGAGAGAGAGAGAGAGAGAGAGAGAGAGAGAGAGAGAGAGAGAGAGAGAGAGAGAGAGAGAGAGAGAGAGAGAGAGAGAGAGAGAGAGAGAGAGAGACAAATAAACGAATACACAACAGGAACAACGCCACAATATAAAAGAAGAGTTGGAGAAATCGGACCAAGCCGCGTAGAGCAGAGAAGAGCCCCATCGAGTGAAAGAAAACAAGCCAGGAATCGATAAAGCGCGCCTGACCCAGCACCGGTTCTCTCCCCTTTGCGCTCTCTCCCTTCGCGACTTTAATGCTTCGGAAAGGTGGCTTTAAAACACAAGGCTGGGGAAACGAGGGCGAGATAAAGCTTTCTGCCGCGCCAGGTGGGGAGTCCCTTGGTATGTAGAGCTTTTAATGCACAATGCCAACATGGCTGTGACTTAGTGTGGAGGGTTTAGCGACGCCTTGCCATCCGGTGCCAAGGCGGTCGGGTCGCCACTTGGTAAGAAGGGCCTGTCTAATGACAACGCTTTGAAACGAGATCAGCTCTACATGGCGGCAAACTTGTTGTGCGCGAGAGGCAGCATGGCAGCGCCTTCGTATTCTGAGCCAACAGAGAGGAGCCTTAGAAAGTAGCACCTACATGAAAATACATGCCGGTTAATAGACGCGCGGACGAGTGAGATTACCAGCGGGATTCGGTGCCTCCATTGCTCTACTTAAGCGAGTGCCTTCGTATACAGAGCCAACATGGCGGGTCCTAGATAAGTTGGACCAAATATGACACTCCTACAGGAGAAAGTGTCTGAATGGGCGCTATGCGAAATGCTACCCTGGGCACTGGGCGAATTGCCATCTTCGGCATAACCCGCTATTAACGCACCTTTCAAACTAGCGCAGCGCAGAGACAATGCTGACATAAGAGTATAAAAGCATACAGTCCCTACATTAAACCTATCATGAGGTAACACCAACAGTTCTGATTCGGGCCGACGCTAAAATATGGCCCTCAGACGAGTCACTGTGCCAACTCCTCCCTAACTAAGGAACCAGTGCCAACATGGCCCCAGAACAAGGCACAGAGCCAGGGTAGCGAAAGAGCGAAAAGGAGAATATTGAAGAAAGAGGAAAATAAAACCGTGAAATTGGCTTGCCGTTCCTCAATACCGTACCACATACACACAGAATAAAATTCAGCAGTAAATGCAGTCGGTTGAAGAGAACAGTTACACGTCGGCGAGGAAACAATTCATGTTATTTCGAACGGCCGCGCGAGGTAGGCCTACACGGAAAAAAATTCAGTCACAAATAAATGCAGATTAAAAGTCTTTACTTACGCCATGACATTCCTGTTCTTCCAAGACATGTTCCTGCGTCTGAATTCCACAGAAACTTCTTTAAACCTCCCCCTCCATGAGCGTACAACTTGGCCCTCTCTTCGTCCATGTTGACAGTCTAAGCCCTATTGCACCAATGTTGCAAGGCTACGATAGTCACTGCGACACAAGAAAACCCCCCTTTCCCCCAATTTTCGATGCTCCCTCCCCCCATTGCACCTGCACTATCGACTGACCAGGTCCAAGGCGCATGCTTGACCCCACACACAGGTGAGGCCCGGTGGATCATGCAATATTGCAATTCAGTTTAACCCCGACTACCAACCTGGCCGGCCGTGCTGGTGCTATGTAGGCCTACCCTCCTTGCAAGCTAGCGATACTTCATTCAAAGCTATAAGATTGTAACGCTCTCTACTTACGCCATGATGATCCGGTACGGCCGAGGAACTGTTTGGTTTCTGGGTTCCAAAGGAATGTCTTAAAGCTTTCATCCCGGTTCGCTTTCATAAGCTCTGACTCCACCATCTTGCCTGGCTGTTGCTGCTCGACTGCGACGGCGGTGGACGCGATCGATATCACCGCACCTTCCGAGGGTGCTGTGAAGCTCGCACGCTAGCTCTGGGACGGCTCTCGACCTCAATTCGCCGGGTTTCGACAATAGTCTGTCTAGTTATGATCTTGGATGCTTATTTCTTGTAATTTTCAATTTAACTTTGAACAAACTATATATTTTTCATAAAATTTACGTTAATTAGTATATTCGTTGTTATTTTTATACGATCGCTTGAGCTAGTTTGTTTGCCGTCACGTTAGGCAGTTGCTACGGCTTCCTCTGTGGTACTAAAACGAGACTAGTAAATACGGTTTCCACGTGGAAATAAATAGCATTATTCTATTAATTCTGAAGTATAGATCATAATGAAAGTAATACAGAAACAATTCCATAAACACCAAGACATAGCCTAGAAAGCGCAAATATATTATGAAAACCATTCTAATGGTAATGGAATTGAGCACAAATGTACAAATGGCATCACTATATGGATTGTAATCATGTGCCCTCGGGGGAAAGACAGATTTTTAACTACATAAAAGTTTTATTCTTTTAGAAGAACCATGATGTTATGATACATTGTTTCTACAGGCTCAATCTATAATACAATCCTTGCTTTATTCACTTTTAAGATAAATTACTTTAGAATCGCATGGCGTATAAATACAACGGAATTTTAGCGTGTTCAAGTACAGATAATACATTTAGTATATATATGTCAATGACATGCCTATCACTTTCCATATACCTACAATGCTTACTAACTTAACTATCTACTCGCCAATGACCCCTTCCTTAGACAAGAAAATATGTAAATGAATAAATAAAGAAATAGAAGTTGGAAGATGTATAGATGAAATACAGATACATAGACTGAGATTCAAAGATTATATTAGATCGATTAGAAGACAAATAAAAACACAGATACAATGTCAAATAGATAGATTACATGACAAACAAATATCTAAATAGGCTGGAAAATATACAAATATACAAACAGAAATATATCTACAGGCACCTGCCATTTTTACAATCCTCTTAACATAAAAACACTGAATGACTCTATACACATACAATAATATTCACCACCTATGGTATAAATGTCTCCTTCATATAAACAGACCAAATGAAACATCATCTAAAACATACATTTCACGGGCATTCACTTTATTAAAATCACGTTAAATAATTAACCCAACGTAATGCTTGGTGACTAGGTTCGGGAAAATTTTCCATTCTGTTGAATTTCGTGATGCAAGCGGGCTCATTCGAGGTAAAATGATTGTGAAGTTCTGTTGTTCTTTATGCTGTTGTTTTGTCGTTGTTGTTGTTGTTGTTGTTCTTCTTCTTCTTCCTATTCTTCTTGTTATCATTATTATTTTTGTTATCATCATTATGATAATCATTATTATTATCAGTGCTATTGCTATTATCATGATTATTATCAATATTATTATCATCACTCGTATCATTATCCTCATCATGGTTATTATCATTATCATCATCATTATTACTATTATCATCATCATTATCATCAATGTTATCACTACTCTCTTCATTATTAGCACTGTTGTCATTCTTATTCCTATTTTTCCAATATCACTGTTAGTATGATTATTATTATCATTATCATTATTATTATCATTATCATTACTACAATTATTATTGTTATTAATAGCATTTATTATTATTATTATTAATATTATGATTTTTATCATTGTTATCATCATTACCATCATTATTATTATTGATGTCATTAGGATTATCATTATTGTTGTAATTATGATTACCATAATCAATAATTATATTATTGCTATTGTTTTTTAATTGTCATTATTATCATTATCATTATCATCATCATCATTAGTATTATGTGTACAGTTAAAATTGCTGCAATAAAGTCTTAAAACCGTAAATGCAGTAATGCTAACAACTATTTGCAATTCTTTTCTGATATTCCGAAATACTTCTTGCTTGCTATAGTTGCATAATTACTGTAAAAAAAATAATTTCTCTCTAAGCAACTTTTGATCTTTATGCAAGGTCATTTATTCAGTACCTTGTCTTCACTCCACACTTACGCACTCTCACGTCCTCGCAATTTCTCTTATTCTCCTTGTTTATAATTCTATCTATATTGTTTCTGTTTGTCTGTTTTGTCTGTCTGTCTTTTAGTTGTTTCCATATTCCTGCTTTTGTTTGTTCGTTTATTTTGTCTTTCTCTGTCTCTGTCTTTCTCCAGATTTCTAATTTCTCTCGTTTAATTGCCACATTCTCCCCGCGGCCTTTCATATCTTTGTCTGTCTGTCTGTCTGTCTGTCTGTGGTGTGTGTGTCTTTCTACATATCTGTATGTTATCAGCCTGCTTGTCTGTATGTATGTCGGTGTATTTGTTTGTTTGTCTGTTTGTATCTCTCTCTGTCTGTCTGTCTCTGCCTGTCTCTCTTTCTCTCTCTCTGGCTCTGTCTCTCTCTCTGTCTCTGTCTGTCTGTTTGTCTCTCTCTCTCTCTCTGTCTGTCTGTTTGTCTCTCTCTCTCTGTCTGTCTGTTTGTCTCTCTCTCCCCTCTCTCTCTCTCTTTCTCTCTCTCTCTCTCTCTCTCTCTCTCTCTCTCTCTCTCTCTCTCTCTCTCTCTCTCTCTCTCTCTCTCTCTCTCTCCTTTCACTCGCGTCGTACCGTGTGTATATACACACACCAACCTTCCAACGTACATCTTTCTCTCTCACTCGCCCACTCGCTCACGACGCCTCGTACATATATCCCCCCTCTCTCTCTCTCTCTCTCTCTCTCTCTCTCTCTCTCTCTCTCTCTCTCTCTCTCTCTCTCTCTCTCTCTCTCTCTCTCTCTCTCTCTCTCTCTCTCTCTCTCTCTCTCTCTCTCTCTCTCGCTCTCCCTTCTCAGTCCCTCCCTCTCTCTCCTGAAAGTGACAGAAACCGCAGCAGAGAATGCGGCCGTGGCTTGTGTTGAGCGCCAGTTAAGTTATCTGTCAATACTCGACATTGAGCAACGATTCCTTGACGGCATGTAGAACACGCCGGGGTGTGCGTGGGTGAATGTTTGTGCGTTTGTGCATGTGTATACGTTATGTATATGTATAACATGGATTGCATCTGTATCTATATGTCTATCCATCTATGTCTCTCTATATATTTTCGCCTGTGTACAAACACACAAACACATACACACACATTAATGAATATATATACATACATACATACATACATATATATATATATATATATATATATATATATATACATATACATATACATATAC
>BOPN01001740.1:265171-266780 GCA_017312705.2 Penaeus japonicus | reverse complement strand
ACACACACACACACACACACACACACACACACACACACACACACACACACACACACACACACACACACACACACACACACACACACACACACCCACATACATATATATATATATATATATATATATATATATATATATATATATATATATATATATACACACACTCACACACACACACAGTTACTCACGTGTGTTTATATGACGGAAGGATAAATGTATGATCATTTTTTTGTCTTCTTTTACGTGTCTTTGATCATAAAAACAAAGTGAACATCAAATAAGCATTTTCTGCACATAATTATGACGACTAGTCTTAAAGATGTTAATGGATGACATAAGCATGCAACTATGATAATGCAGATGTCATAATCTGTTTCATAACATGTATGAAACATCCGCAGTCTGCCAAAAATGCGTTTAAGTATCATGCACTCCAGGTTAAAAGAAAGAAAGAAGGAAAGGAAAAGAGTAAGTCTAAGAAGGGCGAGAGAATGTTCCATCCCTTCTGCCTCAGGCGAACGAGATTAGTAAACATGCTGGCGGAGGCGAGGGAGGAGACGGTAAGTGCGGACAGAACAACATGAAGTTCAACAACTCTCCTCGCATGGAAGGCTCACCCCACCCCCCCCTCTCCCTCTCCCTCTCTCTCGCGCTCCCCCCGAAGCCCATCAGCCGGGCTGTGCTCGGGGATGGGAAGAGAATGCCAGGCGGCGGCGGTCAGCCCTGGTGCCAAACGAGGTCGTCCTATAGAGGAGAGGAATCAGGTCAGCATTCCAGGCTGACATCCTGCCACCGGATGATGGACGGAGGTTCAATCACACGTCTTTCAACCCTTCACTCTCTCTCGGGGGTAGGGCGGGGGGGGGGGGGTAAGGAGGAAAGACGGAAGGTTAAAGAGACCTTCCTCCCGACTGGACTTGAGTGTTCAGGTTCGTTCCGCTGCAGTGCCTTCGTGCCATTTCTCAAAATCGCCGCTGGGTCGCCCGCCGGCGTTGAAATGCACCGCGGTGCTGTGGGAATTTCCCCAGGGTATTTAGGGATCGGTGTACGTGCGTGCGTGCGCGGGATGCTTCCTAGAGTTGGCGGGGGGGGGGGGGGGGGGGGGGGGGGGGGGGGGGCGAAGGGGAGGTTTGTTCGCAGGAGTCTTGATCGAATGGACGCAGCTGGGAGAGGGACGCTTAGTAAGGGAGAGTTTCTCGAGCGAACAATGAAGAGCGATATAATGTACGCCGTCCCGTCAGAGGGCGATGACTTACGACTTACAGACTCAAATAGGAGGCTGAGATAGAGTCTTTCTCGCATGCAAATAAAGTTTATTGTATCTCGTAGAAGAATTTATGAACCATTTCCTCCAAAATGAATACACTAGTGATTTACGCGGCAGTAATATCAAAGATATACACAACGAATGGGAATAATATCTATCGGTTCTGATGCAGGACAGAGACGACGTTTGATTTCAATACAGAAACTAAACCACGCACACACACACTCACAGAGAAAGAGAAAGAGATAGAGAGAGAGAGATATAGATATAGATAGATAGAGAGAGAGAGAGAGAGGGAGAGAGAGAGAGAGAGAGAGAGAGAGAGAGAGAGAGAGAGAGAGA
>BOPN01001740.1:257671-260171 GCA_017312705.2 Penaeus japonicus | reverse complement strand
CTCCTGTCCCGGTGGTGGGAGATTTCTTCCTCCTTCCTTACAGCTGCAACTGACACCAGCGAGGCGGTCGTCACACATCACACAACAAATGATATGGCTGTCAGCGTAACAAAGAACCGGAGTCAGTAGGCCTATCTCATGACGTGTGGAAGTTGGTTTGTAAACTGCTGTATTTGGAGGATTCTCCTTCCTCCTAAGAGATTACTTGTTGACAGTGAAATGTGGGTGTGTGGGTGTGTGTGAGTGTTCTTCAAATGTGTTATATTTATTTCGGTCACACGTACACACGTATACACCTACACACGCACACACGCACGCACAAACACACACACACATATACACAAATACACACACACACATACATGTATGTGTGTGTGCATAAGCTGTGAAGTACATTTTCATTTAACTTTTCATTTAACCGTTTTACTCTACGTACCCACCTACATATCTACCATTCCATCTATCCCCATTCTCGCGCTGTAGTTCTGAGTACTTACTATTCTGCAGGTGAACTAATCAACTTTAATATGTTTGCACAATTAAATCGGCGTCTCTAAGGGAAATCTTGAGAGCCTTTGCTCATTAGAGAATCAGTTTAGCTTGAGCAAGGGTGAGCTCGTCGCGGAATTAATGAATTGCCTTCAATTGCCCCGTCTTCTGGTCTGGCCTCTGGGGCTGGTGGCCCCGCCCTTTTGATTTCTTTGCTCTCCTATATCTCCCTCTCTCCTGATATCCTTAACTCTCTCTCTCTCTCTCTCTCTCTCTCTCTCTCTCTCTCTCTCTCTCATATATATATATATATATATATATATATATATATATATATATATATATATATATATATATATATATATATATATATATATATATGCATATATATATGTATACATATATATATATATATATATATATATATATATATATATATATATATATATATATATATATGTAGGTATGTATGTATGTATATACATACAAATAAAAGGACGAAAGTAGAGGAGGTAAACTCGTCAGCTGTCGGAGAATGTTCATACACTTACATTTTGCTCTTTTTTTCCTCCTAAGATTAGATTAGGTTTGGTTGGGGTCGCCAGATTACAGCCGAATCACCGTAATGGGAAAAGGAGTTGGGGAAGAGAAGGGGAGAAGGAGATGGAGAGCAAGGAGGCAAGGCAGGAGGGGGAAGAGAGTGATGATGAAAGGAGAGGGATAGGGGAGGGGAAGAGGAAAGAGAGGGGAGAGAGGGAGGAGAGAGGGAGGAGAGAGGGGAGAGAAAGGAGCGAGAGGCGAGGGAAGGTGAGTGCTCAGACGATGAGAATGGAAGGAGAACCAAGTGGATTGACGGAAGCTTCTACGCCGACACGCTCCCTCTTACACGTTATGTCATGTAATGACTCGAGGATCCGTAGATTCCGGCTATCTAAAGCGTATCCAATTTTCGTCGACGAGGATATCATTGTGGTTATATCTCGTTTGAGAAATGGAGGACATCATCCCTTCCTCTCCTTTCTTTCACAGATATGATATAATTTGTTCCAGCTACTCCTACTCTATAACTATTAATTTGTTGTAATGCAGTTCTTCAATAACCTGATAGCTAGGATCACCATGAACTTTACTGCTATCATTATTAAGATTATCATTATTGTTATTACTATTACCATTATTGTTATCACCATTTCCATCATTATTATTATCTTTATAATTATTATTAATTTCCTTATATTATAACTTTATTTGTTATTATCACTATCATTACCATTATTAATATTACTTTTCATATTATCATTGTTATTATTATCATTATTACTATTAGCATTATCACTAATACTATCATTAGCAGTATCATTATTTTCATTATTACTACTGTTATTATTATGGATATTATCTTTACCATGATTATTATCGTTATTATCATTATCATCTTCATAATTCTTATCATAATAATTCATATTACTCATCATTATCATCATCATTATTATCATTATGATCACTGTTGTAATACTGTTATCATAATTATGATTATTTTCATTACATATTTCATTTTCACTATTATGATTATAATTATAATAGTGTTAAGAACATTATTAATAACGATAATTACCATGATAATGATTATTAATATTATAATCATCATCGTCATTATTATCGTTACTATTATATATACACTTCTATTTACACACAAACAGACACAGACACAATAATTACCATAAACAGATAATTAATAAAAAGAAGCAAACCCCATATCATGGTACAACCATACCAGGGGTATATTTTGCGATAAAAGCTGTATTCATGTCACACAAATCAGCGAAATAGTCACCTCACACGAGAACGATGCTAACATCATAAACACTCATTTTGCAAACATCAACAGCCTACTCCCCCCACTCCAAACAATCGCAACATATTTCCCCCCTCGCCCCTCCAAACAATAATGAACGAATACGAAGTATATTAACATTTCAAACGAGCAGCAAAGATTAATTTCTCCTGGCCC
>BOPN01001740.1:195171-197671 GCA_017312705.2 Penaeus japonicus | reverse complement strand
TTGTTATTATCAATATCATTATCGTTATTACTATCATTGTTATTACTGTTATCTTTATCAGCATCATGATTATCATTACTATCATTAATATTATCATTATGATTATCATCATTATCATTATACAATCACTCTTGTAATTATCATTATCATAGTTAATTTATCATTATCACTATTATTATCATTATTGTCATTACCATTATAATCATCATCATTACTATTCATATTGTTATTCTTATTCCTATCATTATCATTATCATTATTATCATTATGATCATCATTTTTACTATGATTATTATTATCACAATCATTATCATCATTATTAACATTATTGTCATCATAATCATCAGTAACATTTTCATCATTGTAATTATCATTTAAATTACCATTATTCTTATCATTATCATAATCATCAGTATCATTAACATGATTATCAGTATCATTATACTATTATTATCATTGCTATAATTATTCTTATCATTATCAGGATTATATTGTCATCATGATTATCATTATGATTATCATTATTGTTAGTTTTACTATCACTACCATTATAACTATCATCATTACTATATCATTATCATTATTGTTATTATTATTATCATTAATATTATTATCATTATTACTATCATTATTATCATTAATATTATTATCACTATTACTATCATTATCATAATTAATATTATTATCATTATTACTCTACTAATTTTACCAATATCATAATTGTAATCAATTTTATCATTATGATGATGATCATCATCATTTTCAGTATTATCGTTACTTTTATTTTTTTATGGTTATAACAACCATTGTTGTTATCATCATCATGAATCTTCATCATCATGAATGTCATCATAATAAAATCATGATGATACAAACAGCAATGGTATTATCAGCCGTGATCTACACAGTTTAGCGATGCTAATGACAAACTAGTCAAAGAGCAACGCCAGTGCTAATTATAGCAACACCATGCAGACACACAGACACCAGGTCATGAACGGTAGGATAAAGAATGAGTGAAAAACCCTCTTGATTTTCAGATAACAAGATCACGCCGTGCCTCAGGGACCAATTAGAGTTAAGTCAATAGTGGAATTGGATTCATCGATGTATTTTGTCATAAAGAAAGGTAAGCTCGGTACTTTTACTTCTTTGTGTTTCCAAATGTAAAATGATGGTAAACTTTAAGTTTACATAATTGATGAATAATGATATTGGAATCTCTATGTATGGGTACTTGATGTTGATGGACCGGAATTCAGCTGTGATAAATTAGCTATCTCGCTGGTACACTCTTAAACAATGGATGCAAATGCATGAAACCAATTGCACAGAAATGAAGTCAGTAATGGAAAACAACTCAGGCAAAATATATTGATGCGAATGAATCATAGCAACAGCTACACAATATCAGATAACGTTTCATCAAACCACGTGTCGCTTAATCAACATATTCATGAGCGAACGTCCGATACCTTACTCATTCAAGCTGTCCTTAAGTGAATATCCAAATGCAAACGCACCACATTTGCAAGAAAATGCAATTCACATATACATAATTGCCCTAATAAATATCACGAAGATAGATACAATAAAGTGCAATACATGAGTCCACTAATACAAAACTTCAATACGTGTAATGAAAATTAAACCAAAAAGTCTCCAGTCTCATTTGTGTCCGCAACATTTTGAAGCTGACCTGATCTGCTCCTAAATCCTCTCGTAACTCTCACGTCTTTCCTTCCCTATTCCGCTTCCGATTTTTCCAGTGAAACAGAAAGCACAAAAGCTCGTGTCTGGCAGCCGCTCTCTTAATTCACCATCGAGGCCGCTCTTCCTTACCTGAGTCTCCGTGAGCCAGCCCGAACGAACCCGAGGGAGTCAAATGGAGCCCAGTGAAACCCGACGATACTCGGAAGAAACCCGAAGGAGTCAGATGGAGTCAGACTGACCCCGACGGAACAGAAGACGCCCAAAGACAACAAAGTACATCTATCTCTTGGCTTGGCAACCTGTTGTTTTCAGACGTCTTACCTTGGCAGCCAGAAGTCAGTCCCGGATATAAAAGTGAGTATGGTTTCAGTTCATGTGTGAAAGTTTAGAAAAAAGGAATATATATATATATATGGCCTCTTTATAATCACAGCACTGACACAAATCGGTTCCATACCTGGTTAGTGAAAATAAGTGGAAACAGTCACTTGTAGCAGTATATATATATATATATATATATATATATATATATATATATATATATATATATATATATATATATATATATATATATATGTATATACAGTATATACATGTATATGTATATATATGTATATATATATATACACACAGGCGAGGGGAGGGAGGGGGGTTAAAACTTAAGACATAAAGGTGGAAATTGGAGAAAAAAAGAAAAACAACAAAAACGAGAGACAAAGGGTTCAAGGAAAAAGCAGAAAAGGGTGATAGGGGGATGAGGGTGAAAGGTGGGGGAGGGGGGTTCAGG
>BOPN01001740.1:160171-162671 GCA_017312705.2 Penaeus japonicus | reverse complement strand
TATATATATATATATATATATATATATATATATATATATATACATATATATGTATATATATGTGTATATATATGTGTATATATATATGTATATATGTATATATATATATATATATATATATATATATATATATATATATATATATATATATGTACATATATATATATATATATATATATATATATATATATATATATATATATATATATATACATAAATATATATATACATATATATACATATATATATATTATATATATATATATATATATATATATATATATATATATATATATATATATATATATATCAGTCTACCTATTTTTCACCACTCTGTCTGTTTACATCATCTATCTGCGTCTATGCATGAGCATGTTCATGTCTGTCTGTTTGTCTCTCCATATATCTGATCAGTTGACTATTTTTATATGTCGATCAACCCATTAATCTGCCTGACGATTAACCTATCTCTTTATCTATCTCTCTTTCGATATCTAATCTCCCTCCATCTGTCTCTCTCGCTCGGTTATTCTATTAAATAAAATCATCCTTCCCAACTTACATCCGACTTCTAATCGCGCTGCATGGTGGCAGAGTCTCATTCATGTTAATGTAATCCGTATTTTATCCGTATAACAAATCGCTATAAAAGAGGTCATTGACTCACAACGTGCTACATTTACGTGACATCATTGACCACCGGCGCGAGGCAAAAGGCAAATAAATGTATGAAGAGAGAAAGGGTTGAGGAACGATAAGAGAAAGGGGGAGGGAGTGGGGGAGGGGGAGAAAGAAGCGGACCTGATAGAAGTAGATGAAATAAAATGGTAAGGTGAAAATGAAAGCCGAAAAAATGGAAGTAGTAATTAGGTAGAAGTGTCTATTTCGGTAAAAAAATAACTACAAAAGATCTGATGTAATTACGATAATTCTATAGAAATATTGATAGAATGTCTGAGAATAATAGGAATAACAATACAAATCAGCATAATACCAAGATCTATAGTAATTGCAGCAATAAGAATATTATCAATAATTATTGATGTAAATGATGCAGCAGTCGCAATAGTACCAATGAAAATCATACTGATTCTTGCGATGGTAATGCCAAGGGGGAGACTCGTCTAAGAGCAAAGATATAGATTGAAAGCTACAAAAATATAAGTCTGTGAAAAGCGATAACAATGAATATTAACAAAAAGTATTAGTAACAACAACAGACCATTCACAGCTTAAACCTAAACCGGCATTAGCGAGAATAAAGCGAACAAGGCAGAGACACCGCGATGCCTTTCCGATACCAAGACTTTTCCGCGGCAGAGCTCCAGCGCCGTGTTCGCAATCCCCGACGCATTAAGAGGTCATACAGATCGGCGTCCGGTAATCCAGGGGGATCAGCCAACAGACAGAAATACCGACGTGATAAGTTAAGTACAAATCTCACTGCGATTCCTGACGCGACTTTTCGTTTAAGGTTCCCGTTTGCTCGACTGACATTTAATACATGTTATGTTTTAGCTTTTTTTCTAGAATTTTTTTTCCACGGTACTCGTAGTGTAAGGTGAGGGATTTTACGCACGTTGCCCTGTATTATCACCACACGGTGCTACGTGGAATTGCTGTTCGTATTTTTTAAGTTGTGTATCACGCAATATCCACAGTATTTTTTGCGAAACCAGAAAGTTTCATGTCTAAAGTAATACTAAAAACAATATTGAAAAATTAACAAGATCACGTAGCAGAACGTGAGCCTTGCAGTACTACTCGGGTTCATGTTGCAGTTTGCAAGACAGTGCAATCTCAAGGAGTATCACACAAGAAACTCTAGAATGCAAGACATTTTGGATTAACTTTGCTGGAACATTTATACATAAAAAATATAAATAATTCCTCACCCGAGGCCGTCCATAGCCCCAGTTCGTAAATATGTTAATTCCCTCAAACCTCCAGGGACTGCGGCCAAGGAGGGACTCTGCGCGATGTGTAAAATTTACTACACAATATTCGCGCTGGCGATGGAAGACAAAAACTGGAAGACGGGTTGCCGGAGAGGGAAATGGAAGAGGAAAGTGAAGCAAGAATAAAAATTGAACTATGAAGTAGATAGAAAAAATAGAATGAGACAATGCTATGCGAAATGGAAATAAAAGGATACGAGAATGAGCAAAAGGAATAAAAAAAAAAGAACTACAACAAAGACAGGCGCTGAAATTGCCGTGGGAAAAGGAGGACGGAACCGGATCCGAACTCCCCAAAATAAACTCCACGATATTATCTCCAGCCAATGAAGCTGAAGGCAGACCGAATTCATAGCGTGAAAGTAAACACTACGAGATTATGTTATCAGGGAAATTGAATTGGCTCGGATCCAGCATAAGGCATAAACACAACCAAGTTATAGCTGTGTCGAGCACTTGCTGACATCATATAAGTGTGCGACATTTGAACATGCGGGAGATGTGATGTGCGACTTTCCTTCTGGAGTTCCGCATGCATCGTA
>BOPN01001740.1:100171-102671 GCA_017312705.2 Penaeus japonicus | reverse complement strand
TCTTCTCAAAATGACCAATTGCAATTGATTGTTGAACAGTCCGATGTATACTTTTTACAGAAAAGTCTTGACACACCTTAGAGGCTGTAGCAAGCAGAACTAGAACAGTGGTTTGGAGTAGGTATGCACTTGTATAATAGCAAATTTCCTGACACCAGGCTTCACTGGTCGAGGATGGATGAGAAAATTGCTAGTATAATTAATAAATACAGATTGGAAGATATAACAGCAGATCTTCATCTTGTTGATTACATTACCAGCAATAAAAGTGCCATAATATTCAAGGAAAGTTGACTATCTATTTGTGTCCTGATGAACAACCAGTACCTTTCAAGGGCCATTCATCTATGAATGAGTACCCCCCCCCCCAATCCCCCTAAAAAATAATAAATTAGTAAATAATGATAATAATGATAATAATGACAATGATGATGATGATGATGATGATGATAATAAAAATATTAATAATGATAATAATAATGATAATAGTGATAATAATAATAATGATAATAATAATAATAGAATAATAATATCAATGTTAATGATGATGATGATGATAATAATAATTATAATAATAATAATAATAATAATAGTAATAATAATAATAATAATAATAATAATGATAATAATAATAATGATAATAATAATGATAATAATAATAATAATAATGATAATAATAAAAAAAAATAATAATGATAATAATAATAATAAGATAGATAAATATCATAAGTAAATATGATAAATAGATAGGTTTACAATATTTTTATATTGACAGATAATGTGAGATTATTAAATGATTCCTTGCCTCACAAGGAAAATAAAGCTTACTAATAACCCTCATGTACCTGACCTCAAACCTAGTTTTAATGCTGTTCTTCACCTTGCAGAACGTAAACATTACTTGAAGAACTATAAATTGTATTTGACATTGGGCGTATTGCTTTGTCTTACATTGAACATCTTGTCTGTAAGGGGATGTAATGTTGTCGCACGGTACAGCAAAATAGACTTGGCCAAACTTGACATTCAAGTCTGACAAGCATCTCGCAGCACAAGGTCGAGGTGAATGGGTGACAAAGGCTGTGAATACAACAATATCTTTTCCAAGTTGATGTGCACTAGATCAGTATGTCTTGTATCACTATTTCCCACATCATGACCAGTAGGTAAATGTTCAAGGTATGTTAAGAAGAGAAAGGAGAACATTGACATTCCATGACCCAATGTTGTCTTAAAGTGTGTAAAGAACACAGGTGGTGTGGTCTTACAAGACCAGCTGATTGACTACTGTGGGATGTCATTCAGGTCAAAGAAATACTATCAGAGACTGATATTTTATATAATTGACCTGACACTGGTTAACTGCTGACTGCTGCACAGACAACATAGGACTCTCCATCTTCCTAATATACAGTAGCAAAACATAGTAACGACAGGGGGGAAGTCCTCAGATACTGTTGTTGCTGCCATTGCCAAGAAATAGAAAACGGAGTGACAAAATTGCAGACTCGATGCCATCGGTCATTTTCCGGTGGTTATACTTTTGAGAGGTTCTTGCAAGTTACCTGGTTGAATGAGAAAGGTGTATGAGTTCTGCATAAAATGTGAAAGAGGAGGGATTTCCCCTGATTACATATAATTTAAGTGTCTAAACCTTGGAAAAATATGAATGTATTATTTCATGTGAGTATAACCGATTTAGTTGTATAAATTTAAGTTTGCATAAGAATATTGCGGAATACAGGCTGTACGGCGAGACATTTTCGTCCTCTTGAATTTTGATTAAAAAGAAAATGTATTTATGTGATAAGTGGTTCATTTGACAGAAAAAGAGTAATGAAAAATAATACTTTTTCTAATTTTGATATTAATGCAGGCGGTAAACAATTGTGTTTTATCTTAGATTTATATTATCTGAAAAGTCGTAGTTTGTCATATTTCGGTGAGATTGAATTTTTTGTAAAATAGCTGTAACTGTGTTTGCATTGCTTTATTTATTCGCTTCTTTGTTGACTTTCGGACTGGTGTATCGCGTGTTTGACAATGTGTGTTTGTTTATTTTTGCGTGGAGAATTTTCGCGTAAATATAAAATGTGAGTATATTTACAGAAAACTGTGTACGCGTGTGTAGTGATGTGAAACGAATGCTTTATCGCCCTTGTGTGTGTATGTGCATAAATCCGCCACATCCTACATAGTAAGGATAAAGAAAACACATTCCAAAGGCTGATCCGCGAGGCCAGGCGGGGAATAGTCCTTAGTCCAGACGTCGTAAATCTTTTTGATTTGTTATGTACAAGCTTGTTAGGCAACCCGAGGTCAGGATATATATCACTACGGAACTGATCCTTCCAACTCTCTCGCTCTCGCTCTCTCTCTCTCTCTCTCTCTCTCTCTCTCTCTCTCTCTCCCTCTCCTCTCTCTCTCTCTCCTCTCTCTCTCTCTCTCTCTCTCTCTCTCTCTCTCTCTCTCTCTCTCACTCTTTCTCTCCCCCCTCCCT
>BOPN01001740.1:80000-82500 GCA_017312705.2 Penaeus japonicus | reverse complement strand
AGGGGATGGGATGGAGAAGGAGGAAAGGAGGAAGGGGGGAAGGGGGGAAGGGGGGGAGGAAATAGCGGAGTTCTAGCGCTTTACTTCATCCCCTGTGAGGTGGCGGCGTCAGATTACCGTAATGGCCTCACGCTGCCTAGTATTCATAGCTCGACCTTATCATTGGGTGAATTAGAGAAAACAGAGTCTCTCGCTCTCTCTCTCTCTCTCTCTCTCGCGCTCTCTTTCTGTCTTTCTTATTCATTCTCTCTCTTTCTTTCTCTCTCTCTTTTTCTTTAACTCTCTCTCTCTCTTTCTTTCTTTCTTTCTTTCTTTCTCTTTAACTCTCTCTCTTTCTTTCTCTTTCCTTCTTTCTTTCTCTCTCTTTTTCTCTCTCTTTCTCTCTCTCTCTCTCTCTCTCTCTCTCTCTCTCTCTCTCTCTCTCTCTCTCTCTCTCTCTCTCCCTCCCTCCCCCCCTCCTCACTCCAGCAAGAGGGCAAAAGGGGGGTTCGCCGTTTTCGCTCTAGCCTTCGTTTTTCTCTCGCTTTCTCTATTTTTGATTTTATTTCAATTCTTTTACTTGTTGGAGGAGAAAAATAAGAGAAGACAATCCTTCTAGTATTCTCCTTCTACTCCTTAGCTCGATTATGTGCCACGAGCGATGCCTCAGCGAAGTAGATATGCTCGGATTAAAATGCCCTATAAATCACCACCCTTGTAATGATCTTCCCACACCCACCCTGGGCCGAGCGAAAGGCAGAGCGACGCCGAGCGAAGTGTTCCGAGAAAGAGACATCCCCCTTAAGAGCCGACGTTGAAACAGGATTTGCCTAATGTTTGTATCATAGTGTTAGATTTATTCCCGTTTCCCTTCCGATCTTCAAAGTCCTCGTGGTAATGTTTATACAAGACGTGTCTGAGACGCTTCTCTCCCTTCGGCTGAGGTAGGGGTGGAGACTTGTTTTTGTTTTCTTTGGGTTGGCTTGTCGTTGTTTGTTTATTTTATTGTTGTCTTTTTGAGGTTGTGTTGCGTTTGTTTTATTTATTTATTTTATTTATTTATTATTATTTTTTTATTTATTATTATTTTTTTATTTTTTTTATTTTTTGGTGGTATGGTATTTTTTTGTGTTTTGTTATTTTCATGTTATTGTTTTTTTCTTTCTTCTTCTTCTTCGTGTTTGTTACGTGTTTTTGCTATGTTACTTTGTTTTCCTTTGTTTGCTTGTTTTCTGTCATTCCTTGCAAATAACTTTTCTGTCTGTTTTTTTTTCGATATTATGTTAATTTTCTTTTAGTTTTTTCTCTTTACAAAGAAAATTGACAACTATTGATGATTACTCCTCATTCATCCTCCATTCTCTCTTATATGCTCATATTTCTTATATTTTCTTTATTTTCCTGTCTTTGTTATGAATTCATATAATCATATTTAATCGCGATCTTTTGATAAGGATGGCAAGGACATTAAACTAGATTAGCAAACTTTCTTAGGACTCGCCTTATTATTTTCTCCCTTTTTTCATTATTCTTTTTCTTCATCTGAATTAAGCAGATATTAGATAATGGGTTTTTAAAAAATCTTAAGCGTCCCATTACGATATTATCCATTCATAGATATGCAAAAAAAAAAAAAAAAAAAAAAAAAAAAAAAAAAAAAAAAAAAAGAAAAAAAAAAAAAAAAAAAAAAAAAAAAAAAAAAAAAAAAAAAAAGGATACGCCCGTTATCCCTTGTTCTCCGTCTACCGCCCAAACCGTATTCTTAATCCCTCATTCCACTCTTCCATTTTCTCCCCTCTGCTACGTCCCCATTCCTCATCCCTAACTCTATCTCTCCACCTCCAACCCTACCCAACCTCCTTATCTCACCCTAACCCCATCCCCTCACCCCACCACCTTAATAACCACCCCATCCCCATCGACACCATAACTCCCCCCTCCACCTCCACCCCACCCCCACCTCCTCTATCCCCCACCTCCACCTCCAACCTCCAATCCCACCCCACCCTCCAAC
Organism: Penaeus japonicus; assembly: GCA_017312705.2. Lineage (NCBI taxonomy): Eukaryota > Metazoa > Arthropoda > Malacostraca > Decapoda > Penaeidae > Penaeus > Penaeus japonicus. The sequence continues at coordinate 80,507 of BOPN01001740.1, read as the reverse complement.
CCCACCCCACCTCCTCTATCCCCCTCCACCTCCAACCCCACCCCACCTCCTCTATCCCCCACCCCACCTCCCACCCCACCCCAAAAGAAGAAAACGAAATGAAAAGAAAAAAAAATATGACTGAAGAAAGTACGGGGTGCATGGCGTTTCATGATTATTTTCTCTCTCCGCTTTCTCACACGCAAGAGATTCATGACTAGTGTTTGGAGGACGCCCTAAAGAGGAGGAAGAGGAAGAGGAAGAGGAGGAATGAAGAAGGAAGGTGGGAAGAGGAAAGTGGGTAAAGAGGAAGAGGAGGAGGGAGGATGGAGGGAAGAGGTATGAGAGGGGTAGAGAGGAATGGAAGGGAGGGGGATAGGAAGAGGAGGGTGTTAGGGAGGGATGGGAGGAAGAGGAGAAAGAAAGAGGAAGGAAGAAGTTAGAGAGGAGGGAAGAAAAAGAGAAAGAGGAGAGAGGAGGTGGTAGAAAGAGGAGAGAGAGGAAGTAGAAAGAGGAGAGAGAGGAAGT
>BOPN01001740.1:72500-77500 GCA_017312705.2 Penaeus japonicus | reverse complement strand
TAATAATTATAAAACAGCTAGATAGTGATAGCAGTAAAAACAAACAAACAAACAAACAAATAGGTCGAATGGAGATGTTGCCTTACATTGGGGAAGGTTTTGCCAGCGGTCATGTATCTTGTCTTTGAATGTACGTTCTTGTGTGTACTGTAGAGATGTAGCACGTCCATTTACATTTGTTTAGATGCGTATGGATAAACACACACACACACGTACAAATAGACAGATACACGCATATAGACAGACGCAAGCGCACGCACACACAAACAAATACAAACACAAACACAAACGCACACACAAACACAAACACAAACACAAACACACACACAAACACAAACACACACACGCGCACACGTACAAACACACAGACACAAACAAAAACACACGTACAAACACACAAACACAAACAAAAACGCACGTACAAGCAGCCAGCATGGACTCGCCTCGCGGGGCACATAAAACAGATTACTTGTTTGACTAAGTTTCACTGTTTCCATTCCGTATCTAGTTAGGAACTTGTTAGAGACTTTTAATTTATGCCTCGCTTGTATCCCCTTATCATTCGCCACAGCTAAACTTCACGGCTTTTTTTTTTTTCTCTCTCTCTCTCTCTACGTCTTTCTTTGTTTCTTTTTCTTGCTCTCTCTCGCTGTCGCGCACTCTGGCTTCTCCGTTTTTCGTTCCTTCTCGCTCTCTCTTCTTTTTTTCCCTTCTTTCTCTCTTATGATCGTATGCTTTCTATTTTTAGATTTGTATCTCTCGCTCTCTTCGTCATTGTTTCTCTCACTCCCTCCCTCTTCTTCTCTCTCTCTCTCCATTCCTTACACTTTTCTCTTTTCCCTCTCCTTCCCCAACCCTCCATTCCCCTCTCTACCCTCTTCATCTCGCACTCCTTCCCTCTCTTTCTCTCCCAATCCCTCCCTCTCATTCTCCTTTCTCTCTTTTTTTAGGAAGCCCTGCATGTTAATTTTGTTTAGGGCAGCGCGAGAGGCCCTAATTGGCTCATTTTTGGCGAGTGTTTATATGCCAGATAACTCGGGCCGCAACTTGGCGATAAAAGCGTGGCCCAGTTCAAACATTTGCTCCGTGATTTTACTCTCCTGAAACAATTATATCAGAACCTCGGGTCGGGAGATAGCCGTGCCACGGGGATTCCCCCTTCAGATATCGTGGTTCGGGGTGGCGGTTGGGTGGGGGAGTCTGTTGGTTTCTCAGGTGCTCTCTCTCTCTCTCTCTCTCTCTCTTTCTCTCTCTCTCTCTCTCTCTCTCTCTCTCTCTCGCTCTCTGTGATGGGTGTCTTAGTATATTGAAACCCAAGTAAGATAAGAATATCATACTAGGCAAAGGGTTTATAAAAAAAACGGTTTTATTTGACCGGAAACCGACACGATGACTTTTGGGATAACACCATGGATGACCTGGATCAACCGAATAGAGACAGAGACAGAGACAGACGTTTGCCCGAAGGGAATTACTTCAGCATGATGACTTGAGGACAAGCCGATTTAGGTGCCTTAGATCGCCATGTGGTCACTACGAGGCCGTGATTCTGTTACTGTTCTGGAGGAAGGAAAGAAGGACAAAAATCTTTTCTTAGTCCAGGCCAAGCGAGGTCAGGGGTGTATATATATGACCAGCCCTTAACCCTCACTCACTCAGTCACTCTCGAAGCTTCTCTCTCTTACCTGGCCTATAGGAAAGGTCATAACCTATCCCACCGCTGCCACCAGTTTATGTTGGGTGTGTCTTCGTATGTTGAAACTAATAACCCACACAAAACAGAAATGTGATACAAGTCAAAGGGTCTATACAAATAAGACTAATCCACAGACACAAGAATTTAGAACACTAATGCACAATGATCAGGTGGTTGTACATATGTTGTACATACGTTGTACATATGAATGTTCCAGATATCCCATTTATATGGAGGAATATTCCAATTGGTATTCCCAGTTGTGGGTATTGCGGGTATGTCGTCTGTAATGTGAGGGTGGTGGCAATCATAGGTAGTCAACTCTATTGTGAGTCAACATAATTGGAAGATAAGTATGTGTGAAGTAATTATCTGGCCTACGTGATACATACTTGTTTTATTACTAGAGTGAATATATATGTAACACGTGTATATTAATAAATTTTATATATCTATACATATTATATAATACTCGTACTTTCTCCCTCTCTCTCTCATATTTTTACCTTCATTTTCTTTTTTTTACCCCAGTCTTTTCTCTTTCAATTCTCTCTCTTCCCTGGTGTGTGTGTGTGTGTGTGTGTGTGTGAGAGAGAGAGAGAGAGAGAGAAAGATTATATATGTGAGAGTTTGTGACTTGACAGATTGAATCATACACGATAATCTTTGCACATGTTGGTTAACAGGAAGCAAATGTTATCTTTGCTAACTATCAGATAGATGCTCTGAAATATATATCACAATATATTACTTCATATTTGATTTATCTAAATAAACGCAGAAGCATTTCTGTTACTTTGGCTTTCTGGGACTCGGTAAGACTAGGGCATTCACTCATTGGAAACTTCAATTTGCAGTTATTGCACAAGGGTCGTTGGCATATCATGATGATCGCGATTGAAGTGGCAATACCATTTTAATGATTGCAATAAAGATATTGCTTCACTCAGAAGTCTGATTGGTATCTATCAACTAATAGTTTTTGAGAAGTCATTATCAAGTAACCATAATCAAGTAGAGAAATAAGAAAACATATACACACAAATACATACATACATATATATATGTATATATATATATATATATATATATATATATATATATATATATATATATATATATATATATACATATGTGTGTGTATGCATAAATATATATAAGTTTCAAACATCAGTTTCAGTCGAGCTTGAGGCCATATTCCCTCAAATGTTGTGTGAACCAAACCCGAGACGGAGAAGCGAAATACGCAACCACAACCGGAACACAACCCCGAACAGCAGGCCGTTACGATGGACGCATTCGCCGCAACAGACTCGGCTTAAAACTCTACTCAGGAAAGGCAGGTAAGCTCATGGTGCCACCAAGTGCAGGATACACACCTGTGACACAAGCCAACACTCAACCCGGGCTCGATATCCGCAAAATGCAAGCCCTTGCAACGTCGCAACAATCTGTTTTCAAAATGTTGCGTCCATGATTAACTGGCGGGAGGCGCGACACATTAGCCCGTTATGCAAATTGTGGGGAAAGATCCACAATGCATCGATTGCAAGCATAAATATTGAGGGTGTTTTGCGTGGCCAGTACAGAGCCGCCGGGGAAAGATAAGTGTTATTTCATTTTTGTGTGTGTGTGTTTCTGTGATGTAGCTGACGCTTTGGATAACTGATCTGACTGGGCTTTTTGCATTATTTTTATCTTTATTGTTGTTGATATTACTATCTGACTGGGCCTTTTGCATTATTTTTATCTTTATTGTTGTTGATATTACTATCTGACTGGGCCTTTTGCATTATTTTTATCTTATTATTGTTGATATTACTATCTGACTGGGCCTTTTGCATTATTTTTATCTTATTATTGTTGATATTACTATCTGACCGGGCCTTTTGCATTATTTTTATCTTTATTGTTGTTGATATTACTATCTGACTGGGCCTTTTGCATTATTTTTATCTTTATTATTGTTGATATTACTATCTGACTGTGCCTTCTGCATTATTTTTTTTATCTTTATTGTTGTTGATATTACTATCTGACTGGGCCTTTTTCATTATTTTTTTTTAATCTTTATTATTGTTGATATTACTATCTGACTGGGCCTTTTTCATTATTTTTGAAATCTTTATTGTTGTTGATATTACTGTCTGACTGGGCCTTTTGCTTTATTTTAATCTTTATTATTGTTGATATTACTATCTGACTGGGCCTTTTGCTTTATTTTAATCTTTATTATTGTTGATATTACTATCTGACTGGGCCTTTTTCATTATTTTTTATCTTTATTGTTGTTGATATTACTATCTGACTGGGGCTTTTGCATTATTTTTTATCTTTATTGTTGTTGATATTACTATCTGACTGGGGCTTTTGCATTATTTTTTATCTTTATTGTTGTTGATATTACTATCTGACTGGGCCTTTTTCATTATTTTTTTAAATCTTTATTATTGTTGATATTACTATCTGACTGGGCCTTTTTCATTATTTTTTTAATCTTTATTGTTGTTGATATTACTATCTGACTAGGCCTTTTAGCACTATTTTTAATCTTTATTGTTGTTGATATTACTATCTGACTAGGCCTTTTAGCATTATTTTTTATCTTTATTATTGTTGATATTACTATCTGACTAGGCCTTTTAGCACTATTTTTTATCTTTATTGTTGTTGATATTACTATCTGACTGGGCCTTTTGCATTATTTTAATCTTTATTGTTGTTGATATTACTGATATTATTAATGTTATTATTATTATTGTTGTTGTTGTTAGTTTTTTTTGTTATTGTTATCATTGCTATTTTTTTTTTTTTATTGTCATTATTATTAGTAGTTGTGGTAGTAGTAGTATCATTGTCATTATCAATATGATAATGACAATGATGATTTATTTTAATGTTAACTTCATTTTCAAAATCACTGTTATTATTATTATTTTTATTAATACTATTATCATTGTTGTTACTCATTATTATGACGATCTTTATTTTTTATTTTTTTATCATCTTTTTATTGTCATTATGATTATCATTATTGCTATCATTATCATCATTGTCATTATTATTATTATTGTTATCATTATCATTGTTATTTTCATTATAATTAATATCATTATCATCACGGTTATCGCTGTTAATAAGAATATCGTGACTAGCAACATCATGTTTATTACTCTTTTATTCATTCTTATAATTATTATGATAAGCATATTCATCGTCATTACTATCATTTAGATTGATAATTTTCATTACTATTACTTCATATTGCTGATTTATCATTGATATTAGTAACATTCTGATTCGT
>BOPN01001740.1:65000-67500 GCA_017312705.2 Penaeus japonicus | reverse complement strand
CCACCTTAATCTACCTAGCTCTCTCCACCCATTCATTCATTCATTCTTCTATCCATCCATCCACTTACTCAGCCACCCACCCATCCACCCATCCATCCACCCATCCATCCAACCACCCACCCACCCATCCATCCACCCATCCATCCATCCACCCACCCATCCATCCACCCACCCATCCACCCACCCACCCACCCACCCATCCATCCATCCATCCACCCACCCACCCATCCATCCATCCATCCACCCACCCACCCATCCATCCATCCACCCACCCACCCATCCATCCACCCACCCACCCACCCATCCACCCACCCACCCATCCACCCACCCATCCATCCACCCACCCACCCACCCACCCACCCACCCACCCATCCACCCACCACCCACCCATCCACCCCCCAACCTCCCACCCACCCATCCACCCACCCACACCCATCCACCCACCCACCCACCCATCCAACCATCCATCCACCCACCCACCGCAAGAGAACCAGCGGTAGCAGATGCGTGTAGACAGAATATCCGCCCATGATAGCTGGACCGGAGCCAAGATTGCAATGTGCAAATGGCAACCGAAGGCAGCTGCATGCAAGCACACAGGTGAACGTCGCGTCTCCGTTGTGGTCTATTATGTCCCGTTTCGACGTGCTTTCGCCAAGACTGCTTTGGACAAGAAGGGAAAAAAAAGAAGAAAGTTATTTTGAGAATTTCCAAAATACACGCAGGTGTTTTTGTGTATTTGTTCCAGGAATAAGGAAGGTCTTTTTTTCCGGGTTGGGTTTTGGTGAGGAGTGTATAAGTCTGCGTTTATTAATGTAGATACTTTTACACTTGCTTAGGTATCTTTAGCCTAGGGTGTATCCATCCATCCATCTATCCATCCATCCATCCATCCACTCACTCAGCCGCCCACCTATTCCCCTTACCTCTATCCATCCATCCACCCACCGATCCAAACACCCCCCATCCATCCATCCATCCATCCACTCACTCAGCCGCCCACTTACTACCCTTACCTCTATCCATCCATCAATCTATCCATCCATCCATCCATCTATCCATCCATCCACCCACCCACCCACTTACTCCCCTTACCTCTATCCATCCATCCATCCATCCATTATATTTGTCTATAAACGAGATGTAATGTGGAATGGTTATAGTGTCGGTTCTCATGATGATAATGATAGTGATATCAATATGGTAAAGATGATGATAATGGTGATAACATAATAATTTTATGATTATTGTTACTTTCATCATTAATCCTAATAATAACGGTAATTGTACTATCACTTTTATTATAATAATGTTAGAATTTTTTATCATGATAATGTTATGACGATATGATAATGATGATTATAGTAATGATAATGAAAACTCTTAACAGTATCATTATCATTACCGTGGCGATAATAACAATAACGATAAAGATATGAATATTGCTAATAAGGATAATTATAATAATTATCATTATTATAATGATAGTGATAATGATAATGATATATATAATGGTAATAGTAACAATAATAATGATAATCATGATAATGATGATGATAAAAACTAATATAATTATTTCTATTGTTTGTTTATTATTTATATTGTTATTAATTGAATCACCATCACTTTATTATCATTATCATTATCAAAATCATTGTTATTATTCTTTATCATCACCATCAGCGTTCATCATTACTATCATCATTATCACAATTAAAAATGCCATTATTATCATTCTTATTATAATGGTTATCATGATTGCCATTATTAATATAATCATTTTTATCGTTATTATTGTTGTTACTGTTAATATGATTATATTTTATTCATAAGTATTACTGTTGTTATAAGTGATATAATAATCATTATCATTATTAGAGGTACTGTCATCACTCTATCATCATTTATTGTATCCTTATTTATGTCGTTCATGCTGCTGTTATAATTATTATTATAGTTACTATCCCTTTAATCACAACTTTAATGACGGTCATGATAATAAATTATAATATCAATAGCAGTTATATCCAACAGCTACAACGATTATCATCATCATCATAAGTATTATAATTTACATACTTTAATTTTTGTTATTATGATCAACATTATCATTACCATCACTATCAAATTAATAACTATAATGATAACGATAATGATAATAGTTCTAACACTCAACAACTACAGCGGTTATGACAGTAATCTAAGCCTTTAGAAACAAGCTTAGTTTATTTCTTAGTTTCTCATCAAAGTTATGGCACCGTGCAATATTAAGCACCCGAAAAGTTATTGCAAAGAATGATAAACTGAGGAAAAATAAGTACAAGAATTAACCCGTTTATCAAACCCTTTACACATTTATCAAGATGAACAGGATATGCTGTTAGAATAAATGTATAAATTGTTTATTTCAGTCTCTGGTACATAGACAAATGAAATTATGAAGTATAACAAGTTGGTGGTAATGTATATACATGTATATGGATATATATATATATATATA
>BOPN01001740.1:60000-62500 GCA_017312705.2 Penaeus japonicus | reverse complement strand
TACAACTAGAAACTGAGCTACCACCAACCAACTCACCGTGGCCTGTAATTTCACACTCAAAACTACCTAATCAGTGATTTGATTGCTAAAACGAGGGCGGCCGTAAAGGCGGCGGTCCCAGCGGTACTTCATGGGAAACTGAGCCTTACGGGAAGCATAAAGGCTGGACGAAATGTTCCCCCATAGAGCGATTGAGCTGATTATCATCGCTGGCCACAATTGGTGCCATGCCGTGGCCAGTGCCGACGGGAAACAAAGAAAACAAAATAAGTGAAAACAAGTTACAAGTCGAAATGAGGCGAGGGAGTTTCGGTGCGAGGAGCGAGGATGTGTGTGTGTGTGTGTATTTGTATATATTACATATATGTGTGTGTGTGCGTGAGTGCGTGTACATACATGTGTGTATATACAAATGTGTGCGTGTATATATATGTATATATATGTATATATATACACATATCTATGTGTATAAATATACATAGATATGTATATATATACACATATATGTATATATACACATATACATGTATATATATACATATATACATACATATACACATATACATGTATATATATATACATATATATATATATATGTATATATACATACATATATATGTATATATATACATACATATGCACGCATATGTATGTTTGTGTTTATGTATAAGGATGGTAACAGTAATATTGATAGATATGGTAATTATAGTAATGAAGACGATAATCATAACAGCAAAAACAATGATGATAACAATAGGGACAATTATAACAATATTGATAACAATAGGGACAATTATAACAATATTGATAACAATAGCGGCAATAACAACAACAACAATCACAAAGATCATAATAATGACACGACTACTACAACAAAAATCATAATAACAATGATAACAAAAATCATAAAATGTGTACCTTTAAGAAAGTGTAAGAAATTTGAAAAAAGGACATGAGGAAACGCCTCGGTGGCCGTTATAAGATTAGGAAAACAAGAGTGAATTTATCCGTCCCAGAAGACTCTTCCAAGACCCGAAAATCCTTGAACAGGCATAAACTTCTTTACCCAACGCTGTTAGCACTTGGATTGCCCTCCCTCCCTCCCTCTCTCTCTCTCTCTTCCTCTCCTCCTCCCTTTCCCTCCTCTCTCCCTCTCTTCCCCTCCCTCTTTTCCCCTCCTCCCTTTCCCTCCCTCCTCCCTCCCTTCTCCCTCTCGCCTCCACCCCTCCTTCCTCCCCTCTCTTCCCCTCCATCTCTCCCTTCCCCTCCTCCCTCCCTTCCCCTCCTTCCTACTCCTTTCGAAATTTGTATCTGTCTGCCTCTCTTTTGCACTCTCTCGGTCTCGCTCGCTCTCTTTCTGTCTTTCTCTCGCTCCTTTTCTTTTTCTCCCCTTAACTCCTACTCTCCTTTGTCTCTTTCTTTCTCTATCCTCTACCTCTACCTCCCCTCCTCGTAGCACTTTCCCCCCGCCCCTTCTCTCAATCTCTCCCTTTTCCTCTCCCACTCCCCCCCCCCCTTCCCCTCTCAACCCCACCCTTCCTGTAGCACCATGCCTTCTCCCTCTCGCCTCCACCCCTCCTTCTCCTCCTCCCCCTCCTCTCCATTCCCTCGTCTCCCTCTCTCTCTCCTCCCCCTCCCCTTGTTCTGCCCAGTGGCAATCCTTTTCTAAAAGTTTGCAAGGTCTAGCTTTCCATCTCCACCCCCCTTCCTCCTTTATTCTCCTCCCTCCCCTCCAATTACCTCCTCTCCTTTCCTCCTCATTTTATCACATTTTCTCTCTTTCAAAACCTTTCGGTTTCCCATTTCAATATTCTTCGCAACCCTCTTCCGTTTTCTATGTCACTCGTAATCCGTTTTCTATATGTCTCACAATTCACCCCTAACTTATTCTTTTCTCAAAGTCGTTAAACTTTTTTAACATAAGGCTCCTTTTTCTTGACATTTTCACATCAATGTATAACCACAATAAGCCATATTGGAGATGATACAATGATACATTTCATAATGATTTTGTTGTTTTATGAATACATCTTCATTGTATTCATCATATTTCCACAATGTCCGACGTCACTGAAGTCGTTTTAGATATAAATGCTTTCAGCGAAATTACATACCTTATTACGAATACGCAAGACATGGCGAAGGAAATTCCTACGCTGAATAATTTCAAAATAATATGAGTTTGATCACAACAATTTTACTTTAACAGTTAGCTAAGTATGATCATGTTCGGAGTTAATTATCCGTTTCATATGGGACGAAAGTTCACTTCTTTTTTTATTCAAACCAACTTAATTAGTGATATATCGCGTGGGAATTTCCTCGCATGTTTACATCGGCGCCAAGTCGTCTCAAAAAATAATCGGAGAGAGAGAGGGAGAGAGAGAGAGAGAGAGAGAGAGAGAGAGAGAGAGATTAAGATGCAGATATATGAGCAGATGTAGCTAAATGAATAGATAGACAGATAATAAATAGAACACCTCAGCATCGCCAACCAAGA
>BOPN01001740.1:47500-55000 GCA_017312705.2 Penaeus japonicus | reverse complement strand
CATGGTGATGATAATTATTATGATAATCTTATTACAATAAAACCAACAAAAAGATGAATACTAATACTAATACTCTTGCAAACTCCATTGTTGTTGAGAACTAAGCTAGCATCATTGCTCTTGCATACGTATTTTTGCAATTACACTATATAATCAAGTCATTGTCACACCCTGTTATCTAAAGTATATATCTAAATTAACTCTTAACAATACGACAAAGACTCGATATCCGTTACATAACAGACACCACTGATTTGTTTGTTATTAGCCATAGTGTCCCGCTGTTCTGTTGCATGAGGTCGTATTAACCCTTTGGCCGTGGTATTTTTTGATAAGTTTATACAGCCTTGTGTCCGTATTATCATATATGACCCGGCCCATCTGCATCTAGGCCTATTGCTTGCCTTGACAGCAAATGATGCCATCTGCAACCAATGGGTTAAGGAAACGTTGCTGCTTACTATGTGCAACATCTGTATTGCCATTTTCGGAATTCGTTTTGTAGCTATTGATGAAATATGAAGTGATTTGGGAGGTTTAGTAATTGATGCTTGTCCTGCAAGGCGATGGAAATATAGTAGGGATTATATTTATCATTATTAAATCGTTATGATGATTTGGATGTTAGGAGCAGTACTATGATACGAATAAGATTGGAATAGTGATGATGATTAAGGTGATGATAATAGAGTAATGACATTAATAGCAGAAATACAAGTAATGATGATAATGACAATAATAGGAATTGAAATGATAATGACGCAAATATTGAAAACAATAGTAGTAATAGTTATCCAAAAGATAAATAAAATAAATAAGTAATGAGAAGATTAGGATTATAGTGTATTTTGTTAAAAGAACAATGGCGGTCTTAAAGAAAGAAAGAGAAAAGAACAAAAATGTGATGAGGAGGGGATAAGGGAGTGAATGAGGGGGGAGGGAGGGGGGGGGGGTGATGACAATTATGTGAGATTTATTTACGGGAAGTTTACGCAGCACCATAAATCATTTTTTTCTTTCTCTTTCTTTTTCCTCCGGTCTCTCATCATATATATATGTATATATATGTATATATATATATATATATATATATATATATATATATATATATAATTTAAAGTGTGTGTGTGTGTATGTGTGTGTGTGTGTGTGAGAGAGAGAGAGAGAGAGAGAGAGAGAGAGAGATTGTGTATGTGCATGAGTGTGTATGTGTATTTATGCGTGTATGTGTGTGTGTGCGAATGAATATGCGTATGCGCAAGTGTATGTGTATGTGTACGTACACAGACATACATACATACGTGCATTCATATGTAAAGCGTAGAGATTTATTTTTTCTATCATAAAAAAAAAGATGAGTGACGGAATCTTACCCCGATTTCTTTCCGAACTATCATCAGTTTTCCTTACAATAAAAAAGTAATGTTTTGAGGGCGTCAATACAAGCTTGTGCGCCGATTTATCACGTCCGGCGTCCGTGTCACCAGATGAAAATGCGATAATATCCATTACAGTTCAATTATCGCACACGGATCGGCATTATTCAATCGGTGTGGGTAATCCCGGATGAAGAAAGTCACGTGACCCGACACGAGTCCCGGATGATTCGCTCGGGAACCGTTTTGGCGGGAAACGATGCGTGGCCAGAGATTCCGATCCCTTTTGTGATCGCAATGTATTCCCCTAATCAATCATATTGTACTCGTATCCTATTTTTATCGCTTTAATAAATATTAAAAGCTCAAAATGAGACACGAATTGATAGCAGAAACAGAAGAACTAACTCAGATCTGACGATATTATAGAAGACAAGAGCGGCTTCCGGGTAATGGCGGCCGAAAAGGACAGAAACAGAAGAAGCCGGTCGAGCGTGCGCCGAAAGCCACCTCGCGGCCCACTGAATCACAATACGGAACCCGTAATCGTATTAGCTATGAATTATGGTCATCTAATAGAAAGGAAAGGAGCCTGGGAAAGCTCTACAGGTTTGCTTACGGCCGCTGGGTTTCCCGCTGCCTGACAATGGCGCTGATCCCCAACCATGTCCGATGTATTATTACTTAAGTCTTCTTTACGTAAATTATCCAAGCGATCATTTATCCAAGCTGTGACTTATCCAGGCGTCGATAAGGGCAGTCGTAGCTTTATCTTTGTCTTAATGGCCGTGGTCGTTAGGTCGTCTAGTCTCGCGGTTTGATTCGATGGCTTTTAAGGAAAGAGGATTACGGACGTATGAATAATATTACGTTCGTATTGGCTAAAGTGTTCTATTCTTGCGGGAATATCACGATTTTCATGATTTTTTTTTTCTTTTTATATTATTGTGGGAATTCTCGTCGATTTGAATATTACTATAATTACATTTAGGCTTCATCTTTTTTTTTAGGTTATTATAAATGCTATCATCACTATGAATATTGACATTTGAAATCCTTTTGGTTTGTTTTTAGGCTTATTATTGTTATCGTATTTTTGTGTATTGTCAGTGGTAGTCATTTATTATTATTCATATATCTAGAATATCATCATTCACTTTTGTCACTTGTTGTTTTGTTTATCTGTTTACTTCGATCCTAATGATATTGTTTACTTTATTCTCTACGTTTATCTTTTCATCTTATATTTTTTTTTGTATCTCATCTTCACTGTTTTTTCGTTCCCTTCCCTTCCTTAGAAAAAAATGAAAAGGTTATACATGGAAAAAACGATGATTTAAAACGTTATCGCCTCTTTTGAGAAGAAAAAAAAATATATAGATAAATAAAAAAAAGCAAAAACGTTGAACTAAAAGCTATCGCCTTCTTTAGGAAAGTAAAAATGAAACAAAAAATGATAGCGTTTAATTTAATTCTTATCTCTCTCTTTAAGAAAAAATAAAGAAAAAGAATAATGATGAAAAAAGTTAAACTAAAACATATCGCTTTTCCCTCAAGACAAAAAAAAAAAAAAAAAAAAAAAAAAAAAAGTTGAATTAAAAACTATCTCTCCCATAAGCAAAAAGTAAATGAATAAAAAAAAAAACAATTACAAAAAAAAAAAAAAAAAGTTAAATGAAAGGCCATCACCGTTCTGTTCTGTCAGATGACACGCGCGTATAGATGTGTGCGTGTGCGTGTGTGTCTGTCAAAATCTGTCACGGCCAAACATAGAGTTATCTGGGCGCCATTCATCCCTCGTCGCTTCAGATGACTCCGGGGGCATAAAAAGGTTATTAATCGATTAACGCCGGGCTGGGGACCACAATGGCACATCCGCCAGAAGAGGGAGAGGAAGAGAAGGGGGGGGGGTGAGGAGAGGAATGGGGGTGAAGGGGGGAAGGAAGAGGGAGAGGTAGGGGTTTAAGGGAAGGGGGAGTTGGGGGGCAAGACGAGGAGAGGTGGAGGTTAAGGGATGAGGGGAAGAGGCGATGGTGATGGGGGAAGGGAGAAGAGAAGAAGAGAGGAGGATGTGAAGGGGTGAGAGAAGGAGAGGAAGAAGAGGAGAGAGGAGGAAGAGGTAGGTTGGAATGCGTACAGACCATCGACTTCCCATATATGAAAATCTATTTTCCTCTCCTATTTTTTCTCTTATTATTTTCCTTCTCTTTCTTATCTTCCCCCCCCCCTCTCTCTCTCACTCCCAATTCCTATCTCCCTTTAAGACTTTTTTTTTAACTATCTCGAAGAAAAGAAAAGTACACAAACATTTCGAACAGCAACCGTCTCGAACACACGAATAAATATATATGTCTACACACATGTCAGAGAAAGTCACTTAATCTCGAAATAACTATGTATGTATATTTCAGCTATTTTCAGCACGGCAAGACTTGTATGCCGTTTTTGCAGTGATTACGAATTTCGCCCATTGATTGTGGAACAAAAGTGGTGGTGAATGTTGACGCGGCCGAGTCACTGCTCTTCGACTGTGTCATAAATCTTCGTTCGTTTGGGCTTTCTCCTTGTTGTTGTTCTTTTCCTGTTCTTGGGTCATGGTTGTGCTAGTGGGATATGTTTAGAACGTGCTGAGTTGTTGCTTAAAGTTTGCAGTACGGAAAATATGTAAATGGTTTACCCGAGATACACGAAATCACGCGAAGTGTTGAGGCGACGTTGGGCGAACGCGTGGGAAAGCGAGCGAAGGTTTCCGAAGCGACCGGGATCAGTTCATCAGTTCAGAGTTAGTCGGGTGGAAGCCACGATAAGGCCAGCCAGACTTGTACACCCACCGCCGCCCATGTACCCCTCCCCCCTCCCCCCCTCCCCCCCTCCTCTCCCCCACCTCCCGATCTCACCATTCCCATTCCTCCCTCCTCCTCCCGCTCCCTCTCTCCTCCTCTCCTCTCCGTTCCCGGTCCCCCGCCCCTTACCCTTCCTACTCCCTCGGTCCCCTCACCTTCCCTTTCCCACTCCCCTATTCCTTACCCTCCCTTCTCCCCCTTCCCACTCCCCCTCTCTCTCCATCCCCTCCCCCCCTCCCCCCGTTCGGAGAAATGTGTACACACAATCTCTCTCTCAGAGACCTCCCTTTAACCATAATGTTATCTCTCTCTCTCTCTCTCTCTCTCTCTCGCTTGTTCGCTCTCGCTCTCTCTTTTTCTCTCTCGCTTTCTTTCTCGCTCTCGATCTTTCTCTCCAGGTCTCTTTCTTTTCTGTGTCTGTCTGTCTGTGTCTCTCGCCCTCTCGCTGCTCATAACCTTATTGCTCACTCCGTCTCTGTCCATGTTGTTATTTGCTTTCCTTTGTATTGCATGTTTTTGAAAGGTGTGTATTTTCTTTTCTTTTTTCTTTGTTTTTTTTTCTTTGCTAGGAAGGGAGTTTGGGGGGGGGGGGGTGTTTGCTGCTTCTTACATGGATTTGCTTTTGTTCATTTTTTTCGTCATAGACTCGCTTTCACTTGTTTCATTTTTTTTTCTCTCTCTTTTCTCTGTCTGTCTACTTGCCCCTTCTCTCTCTTTCTCTTACCTCTCTCGGTCTCTCTTTCTCTCTTTTTTTTATCTCTACTTCTCTACTCCTTCTCTTTTAACCCACCTCTCTCTCACTCACTCACTCACTCACTCACTCTCTCTTTCTCTCTCTATTTTCCATCTTTATTGCCATTTCTCTGTCATTCCCCGGGTCATCTATTTAGTCGTAACAAAGCATTTAGTCCAGCCATAAACCGATCATTCCCCGCCATTCGTCCAAAAGCCTCTTCACGCTCGCACAGATTGGCCAATCCGCGATTAACCAGTCGTCTGATCGTCGTAACAATAACATTTGTTCTGGAAACTCCGGTGAACAAACGAGAGGGTTAGAGAACGACATTTTGAAAGAAGGAAAATGAAAAGGCGGGAGTGGCGGGGATGGGGGGGGGAGGGGAGGGGGGAGGGAGGAGGGAGGAGGGAGGAGTGAAGGATGAATGGTTGTTGATAGTGCGAAGAGAGAGAGAGTATGAAGTAAATGAATAGGTGATTAGATTTGGTTGAGGGATGTGTTATAGTGGTTGGGGATTGGTTAGATCGGTTGAGGATTGTTGACTGTAAATGGGTTGAGGTTAAGATAATTTGGTGGACGATTGGTTGGATTGGTTGAGGATCGTTTACTGTTGGTTGGTTGCGGGTGGATAGTGTCTAAGGATAGGTAGGTGTTAGATTGGTTGATAATAGATTATAATTGATTAGATTGGTTGAGATTAGGTCAGGTTGGTTGAGGATAAGAAAGATTATTATGAAAGTCAAATTTTTGGTCTTTCATTATACATAATTACCTATTTTTTTCCTTGAAATAGATACTAATTTTGCCAGATAATGGATATGACTAAGAGATCTGAGAAACATTTTTTCTTGGTTGAAATGTGGTTGTCGATGCTCTAATTTCCAAGATAATTATCTAAATAGAAATTCATCATTAAAGTCATAGAGCGGAGATAAAAAAATAAATAAACTGAAAAGTAGAAATTTTATTGATTAATTAATTTAGTTCAGTTAAATATTTAACAAAATGAGGTTTAAATTAATGATAGCAATTGTAAATAAAAGCGGTGGATAATGGCAATAATGATGATGTTAATGATAAAGCTAATATTAGGATTATGAAGATAATGATACTAATGATGGTGATACGATGATGATAATTACGAGGATAATGATGAATACAATAATGATAACAATGATAATGAGTGTAGTAATAATAATTGTATTAATAGTATTGATATCAAAATTATAATAATATTACCAAAAACACGATAATGATATGATAATGCTAAGAATAGTGTTAATGATGGTAACAGTAATGATAATAAAAAGAACAATAATAACGGTAATGAAAATGATAATAATAATGGTGGTAAGAGTAATGATGATAATAATGGTGGTAAGAGTAATGATAATAGTGATATCTTCTAAAAATGATGATATGCAACAAACAAGTAATCCGGAGAATAGATGGCACTGGAGAGAGAGAGAGAGAGAAAGGGAGAGTTTGAATGAGAGAAAGAAAAAGAGAGTTGGAGTGAGAATGAGAAAGAGAGAAAGGGAGAATGAATGAGAGAGAGAAAGCGGGAGTTGGAGTGAGCATGAGAGAGTGAGAGATAGAAAGAGAGAATTGGAGTGAGCATGAGAGTGAGAGAGAAGTAGTTTGAGTGAGTGAGAGAAAGAGAGAGTTGGAGTGAGAATGAGAGAGAAAGAGAGAGGGAAAGTAAGAGTCAGAATAAGGGTGAGGGTGAGAGTCCCCCTCTACTCCTCTTCCACTTCCTTCCTACACCCCATCCCCACCTCCCCACCCTCTCCCCACCCCCTCTACCCTACAGCACCCCTACCACACTCCCTTCAACGATCTGGCACCACTAGGAGGGGAGGAGGGGGGAGGGGGGAGGGAAAGCGACGGCGTGAAAACAAGGCTATGAATGCAATTTCCCTGTCCTTTGTTGAGGAGTTTATGTACACGTCACTTAATCTTGTTTCGTTTTGCCAGTGGGGGAGGGGGAGGTGGATGGGGTGGGTAGGGGGATGGGGAGGTGGATGGGGTGGGTAGGGGGATGGGGAGGTGGATGGGGTGGGAAGGGGGGTTGGAGGGGTTAGAGGGGGAGGGGGAGGTGGGAGAGGAAGGGGTAGGAAAAGGGGTGAGAGGTAGGGGGAGAGGGTTAGGGGATGAGGATGAGGAGAGACGGAGGGGGAGGGGGAGGGGAGATGAGAGGGAATCGAAAGGGAGTAAATGAGGAAGGAAGAAGGGGGGAGGGAAGGTATGGAGGTGGAGGCGAAGGTGGTGAGAGAGGGGGGGGGGGGGCTGCAGATGAGGACAAGAAGGGGGAGGGAGGGGGGTTAATAGAAGTGGAAATCAGGGGCTGAAGGTAAGGAAAAAAGAGCAGGTGTTGCTAATTAAGGCGAAGAAGGGGAAAGGGAAGGAAAATGAGAGGGAGAGGAGGGATAGGGAAAGGGAAGGAAGGAGAGATAGGGAATGGGAGAAAGAGGAGGGGGGATATAACAAAAAGAAATGAGTAATGCGAAAAGATGGAGATGTAGAAAATGATTAAAAGCTCTTT
>BOPN01001740.1:25000-37500 GCA_017312705.2 Penaeus japonicus | reverse complement strand
AATTTTCTGGTGACTGGACTTTTATATTACTCAAAAATATATACTAGATGAGTTTTAGAATGATTATTTGGTTTCCTTCGATTTCAAAAACAACTTATTTGCAAAGAGTTTACTTATCTGACGATCATGCTATGCATCACTGCATTACAAACATAATAAAAGAAAAAGTAAATTCCATTAAAATGAACTGCATTTTGCTATAGTAAAGAGATAAGACAAAGCAAAAATACAACTTTCACTGCACAATAAAAAACTGTGTTTTCTTATTAATGGAATATATACAATATCCCCCATAATGGAAATTAATAAAATCAAAATATGGTTTGATAGTAATTAGCGCTGATTAAAGAATGAAGGTTAGGATATCCGCAAAATAATAGGATTTCTATATTTTACCTAATTCAGATCAGTAATGATGCTGTTTAATTGAGTAAAATTTGATTGATCTCCACTGAATAGAATTATTTACGCAGTTGAGAGGATCTTAGCAAGTAGAAAGTTATTTAGTTGATCAGGCTAAAGTATCCAACATTCCTTTTATCCAGACAATGAATTGAATAATTAAAGAACTGTGAAAATATTGAACATTTATTATGGTTAATTACAGACTGGTTATATAAAGAACAAGAAAGCTTTTTGGTAAATGTTTGTCCTGAATAATATTTATCATCAAGTATAAAAAATACGTAATTGATATAAAAACGTAGGGACATAACCAAATAACTTTTAACAATGTCATAAGTAATCTTAATATCCAGGTCAAGGGAAAAAATATATAGTTAAATAGATAAAGAATCATATTATGAAGGTGATCAGGAGTAGGTTTACAAGTCAGATATGTTGATAGTGAAGAGAACTGAATGATGGTGATTATGATAACAATATTCAATTTAATATGTGATGATTATGGGGGAAGGGTCGCAAAAGTTGCATGATTAGTATTGGGTGTTGAAATGATGCAAATATTCAGAATTGCAAAATTAAGTATATTTAGATGAATCTGACTGACGTATTTTATTCTTTCTAATAAAAGAAAGATAGATATATGATAGATTTATTGACATATAAATAGGACTGTTTATATATCAACCGATGTAAAGCGAAATTAAATTATTTTGATTTACTGGATTCTAATTAATTCAGACGCGTGGTTTATATATTGAATTGATGTGTTCAAAAAAATGATTTTTCTAGAAAGATAATTATATGACTGTTAGATGAGTTGTTTGAGGACAATCCGTATATATACATGTATACACTTATACGTATACGCCCATTTATGTACACAGACAAAAGCTGAAAAAATACACACACACGATCTAACAAATTCTCATATACACATACATTCCCGATTCACCCCCCCCCCCTTCACCCGTACACATAGATTCACAAACACACACACACACAAACAAATAAACACACACACAAACAAACACACACACACACACACACACATTTACAAACCCACAAATCCACACCCGCAAGTTTTTTTGTTTTTTTTCTTATCCATGCATCTTCAAAATAAAAATCCTGCAAAGTCTTCCATTTATGCATGTTGGCCAGTCTCGTGCTTCCTCGTCCATCACAAGAACTGTCGAGCATGCAGAAATTTTGGAATTATTATATATATATATATTTTTTTTTATTTATTTATTTATTTATTTATTATTATTATTATTATTTTTTTTTTTTTGCTTGACCAGACAATTTATAGCTGTCGCAATTATTTTAGTTTTTTGTTCCCTAATTCATCTCTTTTTCATATACATGTGTATGTGTATATATATATATATATATATATATATATATATATATATATATATATATATATATATATATATATTTAGAAGGAAGAGGTAAACCAACACGGCTGAGAAGAACTTCATTTTGAAAAATACAAACGTTTCGGAGATGCAATCTCCATCATCAGTGCTATAACAAAAAGAAAACAGAGAAAAGTTAATTCTAATACATTCAAACTTATAAAATACATCAAAATACAGAATTAAAAAAACAAACAAACACAGAAGTACAAAAAATCATCAAATGACCACAGACAAAAAAGCAAGTAAATGTACTAACCAGGGAAATGGGTAGTTGGTAGTTTAATTGGTAAACAGGGCGGTTGCAGTGGAACTATTGTTTAGTTCTGGTTTCATAGTTAGGATGTGAAGTGACTCTGCTATGATCAGATCAAATCTGTTTAGGTGGGAGGTTAAGATTTTGAAATCAGTATTGCTAAAAGGGTGATTGTGGAGGTGAGAGTGCTCTCTAATTGCTGAGAAGGATGGTTTACTCAGCTGTAGGCCTGTCCTGATTGACTTGCCTTTGTGTTCGAGAATGCGGTGACGGAGCCATCGTGAGGTTGAACCCACGTACCTAGCCTGACAGCTAGGACAAGTAAAAAGGTAAACCACATTCGAACTTAATTCAGAGTCGCACTTTTTTCTTAATGAAATTTCCGATAGTATTAGAATTGTAAAAAACAAACCGAAAACAGATCTGAGGATAGCATTGTCTGAGAATTTTATTTAATGATTTTCTAAGATCAAAACTAAGACTGCCCATATATGGAAGTTTTATATATTTAATGTCTTTGTTGACTGTGGTTGGTACAGGTTTCGGGTGGAATTTCTGACACAGGAAATTACGTAGTGCTTCATAAAATGGGTAAGATGGGTACCCATTTGTAGTGAAATAATCCTTTAAGAATGAAACTTCTTTATGAAAACTGGTCCAAGTAGAACAGATGTTATATGCTCGGTTGATAAGTGTTGTAAGGTTGTTTAGCTTGTAAATATGGGGAATATAGCTTAGATAGTGAAGTCCAAGGCCAGTGAATGTGGGTTTCCTGTAAGCACTGGTGAAGAAGCAGTTATCTAAGCTATATTCCCCATATTTATGTATTATATATATATTACATATATATATATATATTATATATATATATATTAAAGTATACATGTATATAATATAATATATGTATATATATATATTAATGCATATATGTATATATATATTGTATATATATGTATTTATGTATGAAATATATATATATCATATATCATATATATGTATGTATCATATATGTATATATATATATATATATTTATGTATTATATATTATATATATGTATTATATATTATATATATGTATTATATATTATATATATGTATTATATATATATATATATATATATATATATTTTATATATATGTATTATATATATATATGTATTATATATATATTATATATTACATATATGTATTACATATATATATTATATATTACATATATGTATTACATATATATATTATATATTATATATATATGTATTATATATATATATTATATTATATATATGTATTATATATATTATATTATATATATGTATTATATATATATATTATATATATATGTATTATATATATTATATTATATATATGTATTATATATATTATTATATATATGTATCATGTATATATTATATATTATATATATGTATTATATGTATATTATATATTATATATATGTATTATATGTATTATATATATATATTATATTATATTATATATTATAGATATGTATTATATGTATATCATATATATGTATTATATATATATTATATTATATTATATACTATAGATATGTATTATATATATATATATGTATATTATATATATATATATATATATATATATATATATATATATATGCATTCTATATATGTATTATTTATATATATATATACATTATATATATGTATTCTATATATGTATCATATATATATATATATATATATATATTATATACATTATATATATATATATATGTATCATATATATATATATGTATGTATATATATATTATATATATATATTAAAGTATACATGTATATAATGCAATATATGTATATATATATTAAAGTATATATGTATATATATATTGTATATAATATTATATATATATGTATTTATGTATTAAATAAAACGTACATATGAATATATATATGCATATCCACAATAGGATGATAACAATAATAGTAGCATTGTATATTATATATATATATATATATATATATATATATATATATATATATATATATCTATAGTCTAGTTTCTATGTATTTTAGCTAAAATGTGAGAGCCGAAACAAACACAACAAGCAGTATATCTCCCTTCCTTCCATTCTTTAAATAAAAAGTCACACAAACTCTTGGAGTGGTTGTAAAAATCTTGACTTCATGATAAGAGACACAACTCGGGTATCTCCTTTGCCAAGTTCGTGAATGTTGCTTTTGTGGTCGCTAACCTCCCCTCTTTCACTCTCTCTCTCTTTCTCTCTCTCTTTCTATGCCTGTCTGTCTCTCAAGTGCTTTCTTTCTCTGTCTTTCTTTTTCTTTTATTCCCTCTTTCTTTCTCTCTCTCTCTCACTCTCTCAGCCCCCTCCCCCTTTCTCTCTCCTTGTCTGCCTTCCCCCCCTTCTCTTTCTCTCTCTGCCTCTCTCTCTCTCTCCTTGTCTGCCCCTACTCTTTCTCTCTCTTTCATCTTGTCTGCCACCCCTTCTCTCTCCCTCTTTCTCTATCTCTCACTCTCTCTGTCCCATTCTCTCCCTCTCTGTCTCTCTCTCTTCGCCTTCTCTCTGTCTATCTTTTATATATTGATATAGATACGCAGGCTGTAATAATTTGTTTTTTTCATCATATTTTAATAGTCCTACAGAAAGTAAGACTAAAATCTCCAAAAAGTATTTTATTCTCATAGTACCCTCTTTTCGAGAATAAGGAATTTAAAAAATATATATATTTAAAAAAAGTATGAACAAAAGTAACATATTCACCCTCCCTAAGATAAAGGGTTCGAAAAAAAAAAATTCTTTCAGGACAACCAGTATACCGGGACAAGATCATAATTCCTCAACATGTAACTCCGACTTAAGCAAGAGGCTGTATGTATCATCTTATTTAGACATTAAGAGAGGCTCACTCTTCAGGGTAAGACTACAAGATAAGCCTTGAAGAAATAAATAGTCGAAGAAAATTAAGAAGAGTGAAAAGAGGGTGTTCATAACACCTTTAGAGGCTTGTCTGATTACTGTCTTGGTCACCTGGAAGGGGGCACTGGAGAGAAAGAGAGAGGCGGCAGGGAAGGGGAAAAAGGAAGAAGGGAGGAGGTAGAGAAACAGAGAGAAAGGGGAGGGTGGAATAATGGAAGGGGGCACTGGAGAGAAAGAGAGAGGCGGCAGGGAAGGGGAAGAAGGGAGGAGGGAGGAGGGAGAGAAACAGAGAGAAAGGGGAGGGTGGAATGATGGAGGGAGATTAAAAGGTAAAGAAGGAGAAAGAGGGAGAGCGGGCAAATTGAGAGTTAGAGAGTTAGAGTGTGAGAGAGAAAGAGGGAGAGAGAGATAATATAAAACAAGGGGAAACGAAGAATTTGCGTGATAAAAACAAGAAAAGAAGGAAAACAAAAGGAAATAGCGAATCTGCCTGCGAAACAAGAAGAGGAAATTAAATATGTAAAAAGAAGTACCGCTTAATGGGATGTAATTGTAAATAGTAAAATAGTAGTAAACAGGGGAACTGATGATAATGGCGATGATGAAAGGGGAGAACGATAGAGGAAGAGCAATATAATACGATAGAGGGAGGATTTAAGAGAGTGAGTGAGTGAGAGTGAGAGAGAGAGAGAGAGAGAGAGAGAGAGAGAGAGATGTGTGTAAGAGAGTAAGAGAGTGTGTGTAAGAGAATAAGAATGAGAGTGTGTGTAAAAGAGTAAGAGAGAGAGTATGTGTAAGAGAGTAAGAGAGAGGGAGAGAGAGAGAGAGGAAGGGAGAGAGAGAGGGAGAGGGATAGTGAGAGAGTGAGAGTGTGTGTGTGTAAGAGTGTAAGAGAGAAAGAGAGAGAGTAAGCGAGAGAAAAGAGGTTGGGTGGGTAGGTTATGAGACGAAGAGCAAGAAAGAGAGAGAGAGAGAGAAAGAGAAAAAGAGGAAGAAGGAAAAAAAGGAAAGAAGAGAGAGAAAGAGACAGACAGGCTAAGAAATACAAGAAAAAGAAAAAAAAAGAAAAAAAAAAAAAAAGAGAAAGAGTAAAAAATTGAGTCCCTTAAAGAATCGACTCCATTTCAGGGCGAATCGGGCAGGTCGAGAGAGCGCCGTAAATTATGCTAAACTTCGAACTTCTTGAGAAGGTAAAACGACTTAAATTTCCTTCGATAAGTTCTCGTTTATCTTTCCTTTTCTTGCTAATTATCTTTCTTTCCGTTGTTTTGCTTTCTTGTTTTGATTGTGTGTTTCCTAGTGTTTTTTTTCTTTACAAATACACATACACACTAAGAATTGCCGCGTGATGAGTGGATCATAATGAAAAAAAAGAAAACTATTCATTTATTTTGCTTTACCCTCTCGCTCCCCCCTCTTCCCCCTCCCCCTTCCCCCTCCCTCCCCATACACCCCCACCCTTTCCTCATACTTTCTTCACACTTCTTGGCGTCAACACTAAGATTACACCGCAAGAGTTTTCAAGCAACTTCATTAAAATTAACGTCTCCCCCTCCTCTTCCCCCTCCCCCCCTACCCACTATCCTCCCATCCCTTCTCCTCTAAGTACACCTCCTCCTTATAACCCTCCCTCTCCCCCCCTTCCCCCTCCACTACGCAACCTTTGAATGTGCCATTCTTTTTTTTTCTCTTTTTTCTTTTTTCATTTCTATATCATATAAGAGTATTAGTAAAAATGGGTTTGTTCATAGTAATTGTTTATAAAAGTCTACAGTTAAACGGAAATAGGAGAAAAAATATTTTTTGAATCCTAAGGTAGCGAAATGTGGCAAAATTTCTCCCAAGACTTTTTAAAAAAGAAAAAATGTAACTTGCCTCCCTACCCCTATCCCTTCTCTCCCCCAGCGAATCCTTTCATGCCCCCTACCACACTCCCATCCCCTCTTCTCCTTTCCTCTGTACTTCCTCCCTCCCTCCCCCAACCTTTCTTCTCCCTCCTTTCCTCTTCCCCCTTCTCCCCCCTCCTTCTTTCCCACCGCTTTCTTCCCTCCTTCCCTCCCACCGCTTTCTTCTCACCCTCCCTTCCCTCCCTCATCCTCCTCGCTCTCTCCCTCCGTCGCCCTCCTCACCCTCCTCCCTCCCTCCCTCCCTCCCTCGCCTTCCTCCGTCCCTACCTCCCTCGCCCCCTCCCCCTCCCTCCCCTCCGTCCCTCGCCCCTTCTCCTCCGTCCCTCGCCCCCTCACCCTCCTCCTCCCTCGCCCCCTCCTCCACTGTTCAGGCTGCAAAATGCGTGTAAAATAATCTAGCGCGTCTGAGGCATCCATAAAGATTAAGGCGAGGCTAGAGAGAGATAGAGCCGGACTTCTTAAGATTACGGCCTTGTGGTGGAGTGGGAAAATTTCTGGAGAAGGAGGCT
This sequence comes from Penaeus japonicus, assembly GCA_017312705.2. NCBI lineage: Eukaryota > Metazoa > Arthropoda > Malacostraca > Decapoda > Penaeidae > Penaeus > Penaeus japonicus. Next base: position 30,088 of record BOPN01001740.1, on the reverse strand, counting down.
TGGGGTGTGATCCTCCCTCCCGCAGAGTTTTTGTTCTGCTAGTGTTTTTCTTCTCTCTCTCTCTCTCTCTCTCTCTCTCTCTCTCTCTCTCTCTCTCTCTCTCTCTCTCTCTATTTGTCTCTGTCGCTCTTTTCTTTTTACGTGTCTCTATATCTCTGTTTCTTTGTTTTTCCTGTTTCTCTGGATTTCTTTCTCTCTCTCTGTGGCTCTCTCTCTCTCTCTCTCTCTCTCTCTCTCTCTCTCTCTCTCTCTCTCTCTCCCTCTCTCTCTCTCTCTCTCTCTCTCTCCATCCCTCTCTCCCTCTCCCTCTCCCTCTTACCTCTGACTCTCTCCTCTCTCTCTCTATTTGAGGGCATGGGAGGTTGAGGGGTGTGGGGCGTAGGGATGAGGAAACGATAGGGGAGCGTGGGTGGGGAGACGGGTGTGGGTGGAGGGGGAGTCTCTTTTTATATTCAAAGTCTTGTTTTAAAAGGTGTTGGAGTGAGCTAAGGGATTGAGTGAGAGAGAGAGGGAGACGGAGTGAGAGAGAGAGGGAGACGGAGAGAGAGAGAGAGAGGAGAGAGAGAGAGAGAGAGAGAGAGAGAGAGAGAGAGAGAGAGAGAGAGAGAGAGAGAGAGAGAGAGAGAGAGAGAGAGAGAGAGAGAGAGAGAGAGAGAGAGAGAGAGAGAGAGAGAGAGAGAAAGAAAGAAGTAGTAGAGAAGACGAGGGAGGGAGAGGGAGGGAGGGAAAGGAGGTAGGGGCACAGAGGTGGGAGGGAGAAGAGGAGGGAGAGGGAGGGAGGGAAAGGAGGTAGGGGCATGGAGGTGGGAGGGAGAAGAGGAGGAGGAAGGGGTTAGGTAAGGGTCACTAGATAATTTTTCTTGAATGTTAATGACTTTTTTCCCCTTTTTTTTCTTTCTTTTTCTTTTTCTCTTTTTTCGAGGGGGGGAGGGAGGAGGGAGGGAGAGAGAGGATTTCTCGAGTGTCATCTAAGGAGGAATATTCAGGGTGTGGATCTGGGGTCTTCTTTTTTATATATACTTCTTTTTTTATCTTTTATATCCTTTTCCATTTTTGAGAGTTCGAGTCAGGGCATGAATACGTAATAAATTCTCTCCTTTTTTAAGGGGGGGAGGGAGAGAACTTTCCGTTTTATGCTGATAAAAGGAAGGTACTGTCATTTTGATAGCGTCTTGCAAGCTGATATGAATAGGTTCTTAGTCAATAATGATTATAAGAAATGTTTTTATATATGGTAAACAAATCAATTATTGGATTGAGATATCGATAAGAAAACAATTAAAAAAAGACAATAATGGATTCTCGAATAGACAAAAAACAAAAACAAAAACAAAAAATAAACCATTGAGAAAAAAACGAACACTAGACAGTTAAAAAAACGATAAACAGTTTGAAAAAAAATCGACTGACGGGGAAACTCTAGACCAAAAATCCCCCCATTTTTTACGCGAAGACCCATTCAATCATGATTAATGGGCTCTCATCAGCTCCGCCAAATTACCGCTTATGAATCACCAATCAAAACTGCCCCCCACCCCCTCTCCTCCCTCCCTCCCCCGTACGCCCTCAAGCCTACGACAGCCGCCCTTACACCCCCGGTATCTCTGTCTCTGTTTCAGAATAGGTTAGGTCTGTTTTTTATTGCGATTTCTGTGTCTATTTGTTTGGTTGTTTGTTTGTTGATGTGTTGTTGATTTCCCCCTCTCACTCTCTCCCTCATTCTCCCCTCTCCCTTCCTCCCTCCTTCTCCCCTTTCCATCTCTCCCTCCTTCTCCCCTCTCCATCTCTCCCTCCTTCCACCCTCTCACTCTTTCCTTTCTCTCCTCCTTCCTTCGCTCCTTCCCTCCTTCTCCCTCTCTCCCTCCTTCTCCCCCTCTCACTCTCTCCCTCCTTCTCCCCCTCTCACTTTCTTCCTCCTTCTCTCCTTTCTTCCTTCTTCCCTCTCGCTCTCCCCCTCCTTCTCCCCCTCTCTCTCTCCTTCGCTCCATTCCTCCATCTCTCCTTCTTCTCCTCCTCACTCACTCCCTCCTTCTCCCCTCTTACTCTATCCCTCCTCCTCCTCCTCCTCCCCTTCACTCCCATCCCTCTCTTCCCCTCTCACTCTATCCCTACTCCTCCTCCTCCTCCTCCTCCTCCTCCTCTTCCCCTCCCTCTCTCCCCCTTCTCCCCCTTTCTTCCCCCCCCCCCCCCTTATCTTCTTCTCCTCCTTCTCCCCCTTTCACTCTCATCCCTCTCTTCCCATCCTTCTCCCCCTTTCCTCCTTCTTTCCCCCCCTTATCTCCTTCTCCTCCTTCTTTCCCCCCCTTATCTCCTTCTCTCCTTCTCCCCCTTTCACTCTCTCTCCCCTCTGCTCCCCTCTCACACCGTTGTTTGATCGAGTTCTATAATTGATTCCTGATTGCCTTTGGAGTGTTTCGTTCAAATGTATATACGCTATGATATGCTAATCACCGGCAAACACGCCCGACTGCCACAGCTTTTCTTCTCCTGTGACTCGCTGTGTTAAAGAGATGCTTATTGGGTTTTGTTTTGTTGTTTTTTTTTCTTTTTGTTTTTTTTTCTTTTTTCTTGTGATGTTATTGGTTGTGGAGTTTTGATTATTGGGTTGGTGATGATGATGGTAATTATGATGATAATGATAATAATTGTTATTATTTATGATGTTTATAATACTGATGATGGTGATGATGACGATATCAATAATAGTAATAAAGATGATAATGACAACAACAAAAATTATGACAATTATAATATCGATACTGATAGCAATGATAATGATGTTAATGATAATGATAATATCAATAATGATATACCGAAAAAGTCAGTGAATAGTAATAAGGAAATTGTAAGTTCGATTTTTTTCAATTTTTTTTCTCTTTATTCTCCCGTTTTCTTTCTTATTCCTCTTTCTTTTACCTTCTTTACTTCTTGCTTTCTAATTTCTTTTTTCGCTTTCATTTGAACATTTGCGCTGAGCTTTTCCACAATTCTTCTCTTCTCATAACTTTTCCTTCTGTTTCCTTGCTTTCTTTTTCTCTTACACATTTTTTCTCGTTTTTTCCTCTTTATCTTTCATCTCCATTTCAAATACTGTCTTCAGTAAGCCAAAGTGCTCCGCTGGGCTAAACACTTCCGCCATTTTTCTCCATCTCCCTTAACCTTCCTCCAAATTCTCTTTCCTTCCTTCCTTTTTTTCCTCTTACATATTTCTCCTCCTTTACCTTCTTCAGCAATATTCTTCATTCTAATATTTTGGCGCCAAAAAAAGGCATAAAAAAACGATGGTGCTCCGCGGGGCTAAACACTTTGACACAATTACCCAGTAAGAGCGATACCTCTCTCTCTCTCTCTCTCGCTCTCTCTCTCTTTCTCTCTCTCTCTCTCTCTCTCTCTCGCCGTGACCGAATATTAAACATGAGCGACGGGGCTAATAAGGTCATTACTATTCTCCTACTGGCAAACGCGCGCCCCGTTCTAAATTGTTGTTTGTGTAAAGACAATCGGGGGAGGGAGGGAGGGAGGTTGGGTGGTTGGGAGGGTGGAGAGTGGAATAGGGGAAGGAGGGAGGAAGGAAGGGGGGGAGATTGGAGAGTAGAAGAGGGGAGAGAGAGAGAAGAGGAGGGAGGGAGGGAAGGAGGTTGGGTGGGTGGGTGGAGAGTGGAATAGGGGAAGGAGGGAGGAAGGAATGGGGGAAGGTTAGAGAGTAGAAGAGGGGAGAGAGAGAGAAGAGGAAGGAGGGAGGGAGAGAGAGAGAGAAAGAGAAAGAGAGGGAGGGCGGGAAGATAAGGGAGGAGTGACGGTAGAGAGGAGAGAATCGTGAGGGAAAGGGAGAAGGAGGGAGGAGGTGATTGAGAGAGGATGAAAGGAAGGAAGAGGAAGGGGGTGACTGAGAGGGAAAGGGAGAAGGAAATATATGCATACTATGGGAAAGGGAATATAGGGAGGGAGGGAGAAGGAATTAGCAGAATGAGTAAGGGAAGGAGAGAAAAAAGAAGAGAGGAAGGTAATAAAATAAAGAAAGGAGGTTATCAAAGTAGATGGCACAAGGAAGATGGAAGGTAGAAGGTTGACAAAAGGAAGCGTGGAAGCAGGAGGATGGATGGAGGGAAGAGTATGAATAGAAAGTAGATGAGGGAAAAGTGAGAGTGGATGATAAACGAAGGCAAAGGGGGAGGAGGAATATGAGGAGTGTGAGGAGGAATTACTAGACAGTGGATGAAGTTGAAGTAAAGGAATGACGAGTGTGAATGAGTTGAAGTAAAGGAATGATGAGTGTGAATGAGTTGAAGGAAAGGAATGATGAGTGTGGATGAGTTGAAGGAAAGGAATGATGAGTGTGAATGAGTTGAAGTAAAGGAATTATGAGTGTGGATGAGTTGAAGGAAAGGAATTATGAGTGTGAATGAGTTGAAGTAAAGGAATTATGAGTGTGGATGAGTTGAAGGAAAGGAATTATGAGTGTGAATGAGTTGAAGTAAAGGATTGATGAGTGTGAATGAGGGAATGAGGAGAGAATGATGGGATGATGAATGTGTGGATGAGAATAGGGCTCATATCGGCATGGCGTTGGGGAGGAATACTGAGAAAGGGAAGCATATATGGAGGAGAGAAAGAGGAAGATAGAGATAGATAGATTGATTCATTGATTGATTGATAGATAGAGAGAGGTGGAGGTGGAGGTGGAGGTGGAGGTGGAGGTGGAGGTGGAGGTGGAGGTGGAGGTGGAGGTGGAGGTGGAGGTGGAGGTGGAGGTGGAGGTGGAGATGGAAGGAGAGATGGAGGGAGAGATGGAGGTAGTCGGAGAGGCGGAGGGAGAGAGAGATAGAGAAAGAGAGAGAGAAAAAAAAAGAAAGAAAATCATCCTCATAAACAATAGCAAAAATCCATATGGACTTCTCCTTAAAAAAAGAAGAAAGAAAAGCGTCGAATCTTTCGCTCTTGCCTGCTCACGAGCCGCGATATCTGATAAAAAAAACTTTCTGCATAAATAATAGAAAGCATCATTATTTATTTGGCAACGATCAAAAGTTCATGTTATAGGGCGTTCAGTAAAATACCCCCCCCCCCCTCACCCTCACCCTCATCCCC
>BOPN01001740.1:10000-12500 GCA_017312705.2 Penaeus japonicus | reverse complement strand
GGAGAAAGAAGATGAAGAAGAAGACGAATAAGAAAATGAGGTGAAAGAAGATAAAGAAGTAAAGAACGAGGAAGAAGAAAATTTGGGAGAAAGGGAGGAGGAAGACGAAGATGAAGAAGAGGTGGAGGAGGAGGAGGGGCGAAAAGGAAGGATTGAAACAAATAGAGGGCGGGATGAGAGAGTGAAAAAGGAGAAAAGGAAGAAAGAGAAATATAATAACCGCTTATGCAACAGAAGTTGATTACTCAAAAGATATTGACATAGGCTCTAAATTTAATCACCCGGCGATGAAATAATTCTTCATTTGATTTATCATTCCAAAAAGAGATGGATAAACAAACAAGCAAACATGATGAGTTCTCTTAATCAATAATGACTTCATTTCCTTATACATTCTACAGATACTACTATTTATAAGAACACTATTACTTTTGTTAATACTCTTATCACGGTTACTTGTCACATCTATTATTACTTGTCACTATCATCCTTACTTTTCGTTACTATTATTACCTGTTACTACCAATATTGTTACTATCATTATTACTAACCAATATTATTATACAATTATTATGCCTCCTTATTACGATTATCATTGCTAACATTATTATTATTATTATTATCATTATCATTATTATTATTATTATTATTATTACTACTACTAACATTAGCAATCTTATCATTACTGCTATTATCACTGCTAACCCTCCTGACCCTACTAGTCACATTTTATAGCCTACTCTTAATCAACAACGGATCAGCTGATTATCAAGTACATTGCATCATAGCTTATATGCAATAGCAACTCAATAGGCTTTGAGGGGCGGAATTTTTGTTGGTGTTATCATTGTTATTGTTATCTTTGCTATGTTTAGTATTATCGTAATCTTCGTGATGATCATTTTTATTTTCATTGTTGTTATGGTTGTTACTGTTGTTGTTGTTTTTATTACTGGCATTGTGTGATAATGAGGATAAGGATAAGGATGATGATAATGATGATAATAGGGATATGGATGATAATAATAATGATGATAAGGAGAAGGATGATAATAATAATGATAATGATAATTATCATTATTATCATCGTGAATGCTATTATCAGTTGTCATTATCATTGGTATTATTATCATCATTATTGATATTATGATTATTTTCACTGTTATTGTTATTACAATCATCTTGGTTCTTATTCCTATTCTTATCAATATTATAATTTTATCATCTTTATTATTATCATGATTATTACCATCATTATCATCATTGTCATTACTATCATTGCTATCATCATTATCATTATTGTTTTTAAAATTATCCTTGTCATTAGTGTCACCAACATTATCATCATTATCATTATTATTGTTCTTATTATTAACATCACCATTACCATTATCATTAACATTATTATAATTAAAAATAACATCGGCGAGCCCTTATTTAATCGACCAAACAAAGATTAGTTCAGGCAAAAGTTACCATTATGAATATTTCGAATTTTAAACAAGATTTTCTTTTAATAGGTTCTGAAAATTTTCTGATTTTTTTTTTTTCGATCTAACTTCATTAAGCGAAAGTCCCACTGGTCGTGTCTTAACTTCACTAAGGCATTCCAACGTGAACCCAAACCATTGTTCTGTATTTCATGGCAATAACATTATTTTTGTTACTTCTTGATGTAATTTCGTTGTAATCTTAAGGCGGATATGTATTTATAGATCCGTCATATACATATGTATATATGTATATACACACACACATATATATATATATATATATATATATATATATATATATATATATATATGTATATGTATATATATATATATATATATATATATATATATATATATATATATATGTATATGTATATGTATATATATATCTATATATGTATATGTATATGTATATCTATATATATCTATATATGTATATGTATATGTATATCTATATATATCTATATATGTATATGTATAAGTATATGTATATATATATATATATATATATATATATATATATATATATATAATGTGTGTGTGTGTATGTATGTATATATAAACATATATAAATCCTTCACCAGAGTATAATATTGCTTTATGTCATATAAAGAGGAGCCTCTTTATGTGTTGACTAAAGCGATTAAACTTTGAACCTCCCTGACCGGATGCCCTTCCTGATGTATTCCAGCTCGACTGCCACACAGACTCACCAAAGAGGGGAATACAAGTCAGTTCAAGAGGGGATTTGATGCGAGCCGTTGTACTGTGTGGCGCCAGAGAGAATTTTGGACTTTTTTTGTGAAGGACGGTTTGACGTTTCGACATTTTGTATGATTATTATTGACACTTTTTGTGTGACTTTTCGTTTAGTACTATTTTTGTTGTTGTTATTCTAGTTTGATTGTTTATCGTTATTATCGGTATTGTTTTTGTTATCGTTATCATTACTATAATTGTTATCATCATCATCATCATCATCACCACCACAATCACCATCACCTATG
>BOPN01001740.1:0-5000 GCA_017312705.2 Penaeus japonicus | reverse complement strand
GGAAGTAGGAAAAGGTATAAGGTGAGGATAAGATAAGGACCGCCGGGGAGGGGGTAGGGGAGGGGGGAGGAGGAGGAGGAGGAGGAGGAAGAGGAGGAGGAGGAAGAGGAGGAAGAGGAAGAAGAGGAGGAAGAGGAGGGATCGGAGGAAGAGGAGGAGGAGGAGGGGGTAGGGGAGGGCAAGGGGGAGGAGGCGGTGGAGGTGGTTCTTGCGCTCTCCCAAGCACACCTAAAGGCAATATAAACAGCTTGTAAACTATGCTCTCAATAGCCAACAGGAAAGCAAAGCACACTTAGAGGTCAAATTCACGTCTGGTTGTTAAAGGAGAAAGCGAAAGAGGAAGAGGGAGAAGAAGAGGAGAAAGAGAAAGGGGGAAGAGATGGAAGAGAAAGGGGGAGGGAAGAGGAGAAAGAGGTAAAGGGAGAGAAGAGGAGAAAGTGTAGGCGAAGAAGAGACAGGAAGTGGGAGCAAAGAAATAAGTGGGAAAAGAGGAGGTAAGAAGAAGAGAAAGGTAAGCAGGTGACCGAGTTGGAAGAGGAGGAGGAAAAAGAAAAAGAAGAGAAAGAGGAGTAGGAGGAAGGAAAAAATGAATACTAGAAGGAAGAGGAGGAAGAAAAAAAAGAAGAGGAAAAGGAGAAAGGGGGGAAGAAGGAAAAGAAGAACAAGAATACGAAGGAGAGAGAGAAGAAGAGAGGTAAGGCGATAAGGTGGAAGAAGGGCCAACAGAGTAGAGGAGGGGGAGGAGTAGGAGTAGCAGAAGGGGGTAGAGATTACAGGAGTGGCGAGAATTTGAGGAGAGAGGAGAAAGGGGGTAGGAACAAGAGAAAGGATGGGGAGTGGGAAGGAAAAAGAGAAGGGAAGGAGCTAAAGGAAGCGAGCAGGAGGGAGAGAAAGGATAAGGAGGCGTAGAAGGGGAGTAAGCAAAGGAAGGGAATAGGAGGGGAGCAGAAAAAAGGAAGGGAATAGAATAGGAAAGAGAGCAAGGGGAAGGGAGTAAGAAAGGGGAGAGCAGGGGGGGGGGAGGGAATAGAAAGGGCGAGCATAGGTATAAGAAGAAAGAGCAGGGAGAGGGAGTACGGGGGGGGGGGGAGGGGAGAGTCCGGGGAGGGGAGGAGAGAGGGGGGAGCCGAAACCCCGGAGTTTGGCCCGTCCGATGGCTATTCCTGATACCGTAGCCTCAGGGGACCGTTTAAGACTTTCCATCTACCTCTCACCACCCGGTAGACGCTATCTGACTACGTATTTTCCAAGTGACTCCCCTTCCATACCGCAAACCTAATGGAGTTAGCCCAAGACTGTTCCTGGCGATGGAAGGAGGGAGGAGGGAAGCGGGAGAAGAGGGAGGAGGAGGAGGAGGAGGAGGGAAGAGGAGGGAGGAGGGAAGGAGGGGGTTAAGGGGAAGGAGGGAGGGAGGAGGGAGGAGGAGGGGAAAGAGGGAGGAGGAGGGGAGAAGAGGGATGAGGGGAAGGAGGGAAGAGGGGAAAGAGAGAGGAGGGAGGAGGGGAGAGGAGGGAGGAGGAGGGGAAAAAGGAGGAGGAGGGGAGAAGAGGGAGGGGGGGAGGAGGGAGGGGGAGGGAGGAGGAGGGGAAGGAGGGGCAATGGGGAGAGAGAGGGAATACGGGGGAAGAGGGGGAAGGAGGTAATGAAGGGAGGCGGGAGAATGGATAAAGCAGAATAAAGAAAGGGAACGAAGGGGGAGGGAGGAGGGGAAACGGGGAGAGGAGAGAGAGGAAAAGGTAGAGAAGGAGAGAAAGAGGCAGACACACAAACAGACAGACAGACAGACAGACAGAGAATACAAAGAAAGAAATGGTAGCTAGAGGAAGTGAGGAAAGGAGAAAGAGAGGGAGGGAGGGAGGGAGGAGAGGAGGGGAAAAATCAAACGAACTGAGGAAGGGAGGGAGGAAGGAGGGTGAGGGGAAGGAGGGAGGGTAGAAAGCCGGGTACAGGAGTAGGGGTGGGGGATGAGTGTGTGTGTGTGGGGGGGGGGGGGTTGCTTTATCTGCAACCGCTCCTGCCTTACAAGACCGATTGTGAGGAGTGAGGCTGTGAGTGACTGAGTGGGAAAGGAGGTCGTATTTGCTGAGTGAGGAATGGATGAGGGATGGATGATGCTTTGGGAGATTAAGAGTGAAATATGAGGGAGAAAAATACAGACGATGATGAGAATAATGATTATAATGATGATGATAATGCGGATGAAAATAATGGTAGGGAAATAGATATTGGTAGAGAGGATGATGATGATAACAAAAAAATAATAATGAAAAAAAGATGTTAAGTAATATAATGATGATGATGATAACAACGCTAAGGATAAAGATAACAATAATGATAATTATAATCAGGAACGAGAATGAAGAAACCGACGCAGTGATAAAAAAGACGAATAAAAGATAAGCAGTGAAGGCAGCGAATAAAGTTCAGAGACAATAAAAAGAGGGAGATAAAAGAGATAGGTATAAGAGTGGAAAGATATGGAGGTAAAAAAGAAAAAAAGAAAGGGGGAGGGAGAAAGAGAGAGAAAAAGACATGAAAGGTTGTGGATGAGCGGGGAGTGACGGATGAATAGAGATAAGCTGAGAGAGGGGGGTGGGGGTGAGAGAGAGAGAGAGAGAGAGAGAGATGTATTTGTGTCCGTGTGAGTGTGCGTATGCGTGTGTGTGTGTGTGTGTGTGGAGAAAGAGAAAGAAAGACAACAGAGAAATAGAGAGTGGGGGAGAGAGAGAAAGAAAGAGAGAAAGAGGGAGAGAATGTGGGTAGTAGAGAGAGAGAAAAAGAAAAAGATAGAGGAAGAAATATGTAAACAGATAAGGAACATAGAAAGAGGGATAAAAAAACACAAACGCGGAATGAAAAAGATAAGAGAAAGAAGGAGAGAGAGAGATAGAGACAGAAAGAGAGAGAGAGTCAAAGACAGACAGAGAGAGACAGAGAGACAAAGAGAGACAGGCAGACAGACAGAACGCGAGAGAAAAAAGTGAAATATAAGGAATCAGAAATGCAAAACATAAAAAAACAAGAAGGAGAAGGAGGAAATAATTATTGTAAGCATTTACTAGACAACCCTTTTATAAGCTCATCAGAAAGCTTTACGTAACATCAAAGGCGCTTTTACTTTGCTTATTACCTCAATATTTTTTTGCAAATCCGATTAAAAGCTTCTGAAACATTTCGAGAAGCGCAGAGTGATCGAAAATTTATCGAGAAGCAATGCATTTCATAAGAGTTTGCGGATGTGCTTTCAGTATAAAAATTTGTGTGTGCGTGTGTGTATTTTTATTTTATTTTTTTGATTTTTTATTTCCTTTTTCTTTTCTTTTTCTCCTTTTTGATACATATATGGTAAATATTTGTTCCTGGAATTCATGTAAATTTGTAATCATCATTATTGTCATCATTATTTTTATCATCATTATTATCATCATCATTATCATCATCATTATTATAATCATTAATAGTATTACTCTATTTATTATCATTCTTATCATTATTACCGTTATCATTATAATTATCAGTTGTTGAATTCGGTAATAGGAATAATAATCTTCATGATATCAAATCCATAAAACCAAAGTCATTTTGATAATGAAAATGATTATGATAATGAAGGAGAAAGTTTAATGTAAAATCATAACAACAATTGTGAGAATAATGATAATGTTCCTATTATAATAATGATTAATGTCATGATTAAATTACTTTGATAATTATTGAATTTATCACTGATTATGATACCAGTGGGAATAATATAAATTGAAAGGAATATAATAATATAGATATTCGGGTGGAAGAGGTAGGGAGTGAAAAATAATAATAATAATTATATGAATAATGATAGATACAATTACAATTCTGATTAATTAGTGAGTCAGAATGAACAAATAGATGATAACAATGTTAAAAAGATTATGATAAGTTAACATCATTAGTCCTGTCATTTTTATAAAAGAAAAAAAGAAATTCAGTAAAAAATAATAATAATAGAAAAAAAATCTTATTCAAACATAGAAAAGGGAAAAATGATTTAACTTAATCTAATTTGATTTGATTTAAAGATTAAAAAAGGAAGATTTAATTAGAGAAGAAAATGAGAAGATGGCATAGATGGACAAGAGGAGGGATGAAATGAAGAGGGAGAAAGGGAAGAATAAGAATAATAAAGAAGAAGAAATGATGAAGAAGAAGGAAGCAGAAAAAAAAAGAAGACAAAGAAGAGTAAAAAGAAGAAAGAAAAAAATAGGGGAAAGAAGAGGAAACAAGAAAAAAACAAGTGATACAGAAATTTAAAAATAAAAAATAAATAAATAAAACCAGAAGCATATAGAAGGAAAGAAAAATCAAGAAGAAAAAGACAAAAGAATACTAAGAAAATAAAACAAAACTAAAAAAAAGACAAAATAATAATAATAAAAGAAAACAAGACTCAAAATTAGACAAAGGAAAACCACCAGAATTAGAAGAAAAAGAAATGAACAACCAAACAACACAGCGCCCTTGGCTAATTCACACATCTCTTCCGGCTTATTAATTAACAGCATCTAATCTCCGGGCCGTAGATTATCCTTAGACGCGTGTGTGATTGTGGGTGCTCGGGGTGGGCGTGTGGGCGGGGTGGGGATGGGATTGGGTGGGTGTTTGGGCGGGGTGGGGATGGGATGGGATGGGGATGGGGGTGGGATTGGGTGGGCGTTTGGGTGGCGTGGGGATGGGTTGGGATGGGGATGGGATGGGCGTGTGGGTGGGGTGGGGATGGGGGGGGGGGGGGGGGGGGGGGGGGGGGGGGGGGGGGGGGGGGGGGGGGGGGGGGGGGGTGGGGGGGGGGGAATGGGGGTTATGAAATGGGTGGTGTAGGATGATAGTGAAAGCATTGACGATGACTATAAAAGTAATACAAATACTGGTGTTATTAATAATGGTAACTATGATAATGAGAACGAAAAGGATAATGATTATGATATATATTATATATATATATATATATATATATATATATATAT
>BOPN01001739.1:250575-263075 GCA_017312705.2 Penaeus japonicus | reverse complement strand
GATATAAAAACACGAAACTCTACTACATTTGCAATCTTTCTATGATGTTTTGTCGATGAGTTTCGTAGGTGTTGTATTGCAACTTGCAGATTGAAAGATAAGTTAGATACCCAAGCCATGGGCTGCATGATGAATATATGATGCAGAGGATTTCCTGTACATGTGCTTGTAGTTCCGTCATTAGTGAATAAATTATTGTCTGCCGTAATTATTTTCGTTCAATCTGATCTCACTGAAAATCATCTGCATCATCTGTATAATTGTTGGACAAGATCGGGGTTAATTAGAAATTTGATAAAAATATCTCAAACAGTTATTAGCATTTTTTTTGGTTTATATATTCAGGTAATCCATCCTTAGCCAACATAATTTCAAACTATGAATTGCCGACCTTAAAACCTTTCATTTTTTTTAGCTTTAATGAACTATATAGAAAATCTATGGATACTTTTTGCATTGATATTAAAAAATATATATAATAATATAAGACAGTAGCGGTCTGCTCACTGATTATCTGATATCAGCAGGTTTAAATCTTTAAAATATGCACTTATTGCAAAAAAACGCCCCATGGCCTTCAAAAAAAAATATATGCAAAAATTAAACCAACAAATACTTCAGCTGTACAAAAAGCTTATCTCTTAAACATTCACTTCCTTACTTGATGAGAATAGCCTTTAACAATACTTTGTTTCCATGTTATTCTGGCTCGTGCTAACAAAACAACCGCTATTACCAACTTCAGCTTCGCCGAAAAAAGTATTTAAAACAGGTTGTTGCTTTTTTTCAAAATTTATTGGAAAGAAAGGTGCTCTTTTCTCTTTTTATTTAATTACAAATACTTGTAAAGTACCATGGGCAATTGCTACCTCACTCAGCTTAACTTTCACCACCACATAAGGAGAAAAAAAAAAATTGTGTGTATATATATATGTATATATAAAACGAAGATAGAAAGAGAGACAAAGGAAAATTAAAAGATCAATTCGTGTTATCCTTTAACCTGGAATGACTTACATATGAAAGCATACAGATGTCAAGAATATTTGGACAACTTGCATATCCCAATGTTGGAAAGCAGTGCAAAAAAGTGACCAGCAGTTTTAGCATAAACAGTACAAAGTTCAAAAAAAAAAATAATAAAAAAAATAAAAAAAAATTTATATATATATAAAAAAAATGAATATCACCAACGACATACATGCTAGCCAGATCAGACAAAACAAATCAATTAAGGACCCACTGATCAGGTTTAATTATCTCGTACATGCTGACCCAAAAGTGAAGATTGAGCGATGCAAGTAGTTGCAAAATGGTTTTCATCAATATACATCCTGTGACATACGAGCTGCAACGGGTGTGCAAGTCATACATGATGGTACCTTATATAGATATAGAGTTTTGTTTACCACACACAACACTGTAATCTCAAAAGTGTCTCGTATCGATGATTCTGCCGTTAAATAATCATTATGTCAAAATTACTTTTTTTTTTATTTTCTAGCCTTTTTTATATTTTTTTAAATAAACGTGTTCCTCTCTCAACCTCTGCCTTCTGCCCACAAAAAAAAAAGGAGTAAAATTTGATATGCCTACAGTGGATTATACATGCATACATAAGGTTTTTTTTTTTTGTTTTTTGTATTTTTTTTTTTTGTATTTTTTCTTCTGAGGAATGTGATAACACTGGGGAGCAAGGTCTCATACGTACTAGATTGGACTTGTTTTAATATCTTTGTCGCCATATAAATCTTTACAAAAAGGTCTGCCTAGTTTCATCAGCTACTCTTTATATTATATCATTATTATTACTTCATCATCGTCATTATAATTATTATTCTTCCTGCGTTCGTTTTTGTTTTTTTTTAAACAATCATGACTGCTATTGATGTTCATCGAATCAGCACTACAAGTATAAACATCAATAAAAACAGGATAAATGCCACTCACTTTCATCTACTGCACATAGATAATGCCAACCAAGTAAGCAGTCATGGTTGCCACTCTAGATAATCCATTCGATGGGAAATGGATAGGGGGGGAGGGGGGGGATGAGGGGAGAAGGAAGGGGGGGAGGGGGGAGGCAGGAAACAAGCAGAGTGAGCTAGCAATATCAAAGCAGCCTTAAAATCATTACAGATCACTATTTTTTTTTTCCTTTGTTTTTGTTTTTTTTTGTTTTTTTTTTTGCTCTCTCTACACTGTGCAGTGTAAGTATCCACAACATCTATGACAAGTCCATCTTCATATGCCTAAATAAAAAATAAATAAAAATTCAAATAAGAGAGGGGAGTTCAACTTTGGTATAAACACAGGGGATGTATGTATATAAAAAAAAATAATTAAAAAAAAAAAAAAAAAAAAGTATGTAAAGAGAGATAAAAAGATGAAGATAACTATTCAATGCTGATGATCTTGTACAACACGTGTTGATCATGAAGAAAAAAAAAAAAAAAAAAGAAAAAAAAAGTTCCAGGGCAAGCAGTCGGCACCGCGGCATCTCTTCGAGGAGGAGGAGGAGGAGAAGGAGCAAGTGGGGAGGGAGACCGCGTGCCGGGGTATTTTCAGCGGAGGATGACCACCCCATCTCGCCGCCCAACAATTGCAAGCACACGCAGTTCCTCCTTACATGTCCTCATCGCCCAGGTTGTGCTTGACCTTGGAGAAGTCAAAGTCCTCCCCCGTGCCTCGGCGGTAAATGTCGAGCACGTCCAGGCAGGTGGTCTCGAAGTGGGAGGTGGCATCGTAGGACTCCGAGATAAACAGCTGGTTCTGCACTCCATCATCCGTAGGCTTGTAGATGGGGGACACTGTCACAAACCTGCAGGAAAGAAGGTTTTAGTTATGGATATGTAATGAACAGATTAAATTTAACATTGTGCTACATGTTAAGTGATACGAGATTTTTTTTTTTTAATCTTGAGAAACCTGGAGCATCTTCTCTGGTAACACCATCTACATTTTTATTTTGTCTTTGTAGAGATATGCAACCTGTCACAAAGCAATTTCTTGATATTTGAGAATCAAAGACATTACAGGAAAGAAAAAAGAGAAAAAAAAGTATATTTTAGAAAATCAAAAAAATCACACCGGCTCTAAGATTACAAAACAATCATTATGAGCCTTACAAAACATGTTATAGGGTTTCCCCTTGATAAAATAAATTATATTCCACTGATCTCTAAAATAAACTCAAAGCATATTCGTCAACAAAAACCACTTGAACAAATGCTGAGGACAGGGAAGTGGGGTATTCTTGTTCCTTCCTTAAAAAAAAAATACTCACTCACTCATTCAAATCCACTCCATTAAACAGTTCCACATATTTGTAACTTCTACCTCGTTCACAGCCGCATCACCTCGTCAAAGCCCACAGCACTTTATCCACACCCAACGCATGCCCTCAATCGCACTCGCCTATTCCCTCTCTTCTCCCTACCTGTAACGCCACCGAACTTACTTTTGCTTGATTGGTCCCAGAAGGTTGAGGCCAGGTAGGATCTCAGCCTCGGGGTTGTCTGTCTCCACTGTGGTGCTCACCATGGCTATAAACCAGCCCTTAGCTGCTACCTGGTGTGTGTAAGACACCAGGGATACATAGATGTCTAAAGGGGAAGAAAATTGGCAATAATCAGTATTTGAAAGGAGGCATAAATGATTTATGACGAATAAAGAATAATGCAGGATGAAAATTTAATAAGGGTCAGTCTCAATTTCAGCCATAAATATTTGCTCAAACAGATTTAATAATAATACACTTCAGCTACTAAAAGGTCAATTTAATCAAGAACTTTCAATTAGGATTGTCCCATCAAGATTTAACTTACCAGAATTCCTATTAACCTGCTTCTGTGGGATGATGATCTGTGTTGAGAGGGCATCCTTTGTGTTATTGATAGGATGATCCATTAAGCAGATAGCTCGCACGACTTGTCCGACCTTCAGAAATACAGAGGGTGTTTAAATAATCTCAACGTCAATGGAATGGGCATTAAAATCATTTGCCTTTCCTGTGTTTCAATAAAGTATTGACACAAAGGTAAATCTATTCACAATATCCTATACAGGAGATTTCATATCATCCTATAGATCTCAAATATATAATAGAAATTCAAATCTTCCTTAAAAAAAAAAAAGACTAAATTACAAACATACCATATATCCATGGCGGTATCCTCGTGCATGCACTACGACTAACATAGATCCTTTTAGACCTCTTTACACTATCCACCACTTAACTACCAAGATTTCTCACAAGAAAATGAGCACATCACTGTTGCACACCGACTCATCTTGGCTTATCCAGTCACTTTAAGAAATCTCTGGGAGAGTATTTGATGGGATGAAATCTGTCAGCAACTATCATACTGAAGCCACATGGTTCTCAGGGAAGTAATTTTTGTCAGGGAAAGAAATGGGAAATTTTACTCTGTACAAATGTACTCTAAAATAATTTAAATATGCCCCTTTATAAGGGAGACAACCGATAGTCAAGACAGTTTATTTCTGATCCAGGGGGCAACGGCTAGAAATTACAGGGACCAGGAAAAGTTTTTATCCATGATCCTAGCAGCAAAGACTTGCCCAAAGAGCATTTTCCCTGAAAATAGGCCATCAAAAAACAAAGGTTTAACCTGACTCCAGATGGAGGGTTATAGCTTTGAAACTAGAGCCGTGACAGTTACAAAACTTTAAGACCGAGCGCACTTCACAGTGAGCAGTTCCCAATATCACGTCACGCAGTGTGATGGCCATCTTTTGGGCCAAACCAGAGTTATCATTTATGTGATAACACCCATCTATCCACTGCTCAGTAACTCACTTGACATATGAAAACAAGAGGTGTACAAATAATAAAGGCCTGGTAAAGGTTGAAAGTTCTTTACACTCTGGCTTATACTATGATAATAAAAATCATACCCTCAAAGAGCTAATCTACTTATTTTCCCAATTTCAGAAGAATGTTTTTTGTTTTTTTTAATGTATGGGATCATTTTTTTTTACTCAAGACCTAACCAAATTACAGACATCCAACAAGAGAGCAATGAACAACATGAAATGCTCATATCTTTAATAAGCCCCTGCCAATCTGAGCCATTACCAACACACACACACTAAACCGCAAATCAGCCAGTGGCAAGTTCAAATAATACATCACCACCTTCTCTCAACTCACCTTCTTTACTTTATCGGGTACATATGAAGGGTCGCAGTAAACTTGCTTGCACTTGGCAGTTTCGTTTCCAGAGCGCACACCAACTACTTTCCCCTCCTCCATCACAATTTCGTCAATGGGCTTGTCAAGCATGTATGTGCCTCCGTAGATAGCAGACAACCTATGAGAGAGATGAGTGCGTCAGAATAATTAGCCGCTCTAAATTACCAATTACATTTTACCACGCATGATAATACCAAGGTAACATTTAATGGAGAAAAAAAAAAATCATACAAATCCATCAGTAAATCAGTTAATCCTTTTGTTCATGAAACAAACCCAAACAAAGTACAACTTATAAATATTCTTAAACAATAATAAAAAAATACAAAGGCAGCACAAACTCACCTAGCAAAGCCCTGGGGCAGCTCACCCAGCCCATACAGAGGATAGAGGTAAGGAGACTTTCCATAGCGAGCAAGGGAGTCACTGTACAGCTTGATTCTCTTCAGGCTCTCCCCAGCGGGCCAATTGAGGTATTCGTCATCCCTGGAAAGCAAAACAAAGGTGTGGGGGAATGGGGAATTACAGGTTCAAGGAATGATTCTGACACATTCATATCTGAATAAATATACACACAATGTACAATTTGTGTACTTAAATTGTACTAACACAACACATGCATAAAGTGACTTGGTTCTTGCATTTGCAATTTTCCGATTAGCTATAAGTATAGATTTCTTCTAAGAAAGAAAGAAAAGGAAAGAAAAGGAAAGAAAAGGAAAGAAAAGGAAAGAAAAGGAAAGAAAAGAAAGTGATCATCTAACCTGCTTCTTCTTTATCAGTCTCATCTTACCTACAATAAAGGTATGCAACCATTTCTATAACTGTCATAGAAATGCCAGCTCTGTCTTAATCATGTCTGTCCCATCAAATATTCAACAGATATTGATCTCTCTTCATTCTTACACAGTCTCAAACACTGCTCATTCCCTGTTGCATTCCTCGACTTGAAAAGAGTGCATCCAAGTAAACTGACATCCTTTACAACATGGTACTGCTCCTCTGCTACATAGGTCATATTGTCTTTCACACCTGTAACGTGACTGTTTCCCTCATAGTTACAAAGTCCATTCAATCCACAAGCCTTCCATTACCCTAGCACAATAACAGTAACAACTATTTGCACACAACCTAGAACAACCTGAAGACCAAGACAGATACAAAATGCAAAACACAAGGCTTACCTATATAGAGCAAGAGCGTGACCTGTGAAATCAATGGTGTTCTTGTCGAGGTTAAAGTGGGCGAACACCGCGTTCATGGTGGTGGTTTTGGGGTCGAAGCCAGGCATGGCCTTCCATGTGGCTGGGTCATCGTCACGGTAGTCCTGGGCGAACACCAGGAAGTTCTTGAACCTTCGCTTTTCAAACATGCCCATCAGATCTGCGAGATGTAAGAAGTGAGGGGGAATTAGTGTGTTTGCTCAGCGACAAACCTTACAACAGAAAAAAGTTACACAATTACTTACTATTATACAGACCAAAAATGACACACCATACATTAGTTAACAGACACAAAAGTCGAATAAACAAGACAATAAGATATAAGCCAGGCTCCCTTCCTTACTAACTCTCAAGCCTGTGGTCCCTAGATGACATTATACAAAGAGCTTACTCTCATACCACCACCACCATCTCACTCCTCTAAGACAACCTAAAATACTAACAACTTTCAGCCAGAAAAACAGAACTTCCTCACCTGAAGTAAGAGCCTCCTTCTCATCTGCAGGGACCTTGGAGATTTTGTTTCCCTTGTACACATAACTGCCCTCAACCGACTTGAACTCCAGGTAGCGTGTCACGCCAGTGTGAATAAGGAGCTTGACCAACTGGCCATTTGCCATGAGGAACTTGGGGATTAGGTCCACGTTCCAATCCCTGAAAAAGGAGGAAATTATAGAAGATAGTTAAGAACTGATAATTTAAGAAAATGGTACAGTTCTTGATCACAATTCCTCATTTCCGAATTTTACAAATTTGATTCCATCATTTTGCAAATTGCACTTCGATTCAGTTTTAATTATCATGCTTCTTTTTACGAATTTTTGTCCTGACCCAATGACCAGGATAATTGAAAACAGTAAATTGTACATATCCACTCAATGTGCATCTTGATGCATAGAATTTTTTGTTCAAAATACAATTGACTTATTTTTCAATGTTTACAAATACTACCACATCATCTTGGCAATTGTTAACATGATGCAACTGTTGCATCATTTTCAATGTTTTAAAAATGATGCAATTCTAGAGTAGCAATCTCACAATTTATTATCAGAATTTTGATCAATTTAGATAATTTTTATAGTATCTACACTGAAAAAGTACAGCATATATTTACTGAAATTCAAAAATTCTGCATCAGGTAAGTTATTTAATTAATTCATTTAATTTACCATAATTTACCATTTTCTAGACTTGATTCATCTATTAAACTCTGCACCCAAGATACCTACTTTGACAAAGTAGGTCTTATGGGTGTTAAATCAATAATAATAATAATAATAATAATAATAATAATAATAATAATAATAATAATAATAATAATAATAATAATAATAATAATAATAATAATAATAATAAAAACCTGATCCTTTTTACCAAATTACTAGGAGCTTGACCTTTTTTTTTTCAAACTTGCTTGCTCTAATAACTGCATTGTCATTAACATCTATTACTACATTTACACTTGCAAGTTGACAAATGCTGCATCTCCCAGTCACTAAATCTCAAGCACTCCCTTTTCCCCAATATCACTACATCAATCTTCCTACCTATTCAAATAAACAGACCCCACAAACAATCCCCACAACCATAACACAACCATAACCCCAACGAAGGGCCCCCGAACCCACCCAAACACCCCAGGCTCCCACTGCCCGGAAAACCTCCACCACCCAACCCTAAGGCTACTTGCCTCGTGCGGCCGTAGGACTCTTCTGGGGGGGGGAGGGTGAATTTGGTGAAGAGATCCTCGAGGGGAGTAATGGAAGCACTTTCTCCGCCGTAGTATTTGTTGCGGTCCATGTGCAGCACCTTCTTCCCAGACACCGACAGCATGCCTGAGATGATACATTCCTGAGGGGGGTGGAAGGAGGGAGAGTTAGTGAGTAATTCAGTATGTCATATTTCCTCTTGGTTTATTTTGTATTGTTGTATCTTATTCAACAGGTTCTTCATTCTCTCCAAAGGTTTGTCCAGTGGGAAAAACAAATTGGGTAATGCCTGTTTCTTCAACATCATCTATTTCAATCATGATTCTTGAATAAGCAAGGATGCTAAATCTAAACAGATTAACACCAATTCTCTCTTTTCCCGATAACATTCAACAGATCAGAACTTCAGCAACTTCATTTCCTGTTCTTTCCCATACTCAAAAGAATCAACCACAGAGCCTGTACTGACCTACAACCTCAAAAACACTTTCTTTTACAATGTTTCCTCAAGGAAAAACCTGTCATAGGCTGACACGAAAGGGTAATCATCCAATGAAAGGAATTCACTATGTAAATATTCTGCATGCATCTATGAATCAATGTCTTCTTGATTTGTTTGGAATAAAAATACATCTCTATCTGTTGCCAGCCTTCAGATATCCTATGCTTAAAAGGTCATCAGATATTCCTCAATAATGGCTTCTTACTTTTTCATATTTACATAATACATCACAAATTATTATAAGATACTGGCAAACCGTAATGCACTAAAATACTTTATTTCTCATGTTATTAATAGAGAAGATATCTGGGGAGTTTGATTTATAAGAAAAATAAAAATAAAACTAAATATCACTTCCACATTTCCATTTCACATCACAGAAATAAAATCATATTCCCAATTTAAATATTTTAAGCAAATGAAGTTACTGATAAAAATAAGTCATATTTCATATTTCACAATTATTTTTTTTTTTTAATCTAAAAGTTTTTAAAAAGATTGGATTTGTCAATAGTACTGTAGAATTAAACATTTATTCAGATATCTATTCTGAACTTATCAGCATTTGGGAAAAAAAAATCACTGTCGGGAATATCTCTATTAACCTTCAAAAGAAATCCAAAATATTCAGTAAAAAAAAAAAAAAAAAAAAATCCAGAAAAGATATCAGTTTTGGGAAAAAAAGGTAACCCATACTTATCAAAGCAAAAGATTTATTCAAACAGAAGATATTACTACTACATTCATAACCACAGGTTCTTTTAATTAATCTTATGAGGCATCAGAATACATTTCTGGCACATAAACTTCTCTTGTGCGATGCTAGAAAATTAACCTCTGCAAAACTCATCTACTCCCACCCAACATACATTTTATGTTTTTACAACTAGATACATGCACTCTTAATAATTGTACAAATCACACCAAGTGCAGATTCCATCGTTGCAAATGTGAAGAACTAGCACACATTTCATCTGGCCTATATATCAACAAAAATCAGAATCCTTAATTCTTAATTCTTAATTCTTTCCTCTATTTACATTGAGCATATTCATTCATGCATTTTTTTTTATTCCATCTATTCATCATATTCTTCAGTCTATCCAACAATACGTCTGCCACAGTTGTTTGTTTTTATCATCATTGAAAGTAAAAAGAAAAAGATCTCAGAGCTCACAGCTGTGCATCTTTAAGTTTCCCTTGAGGGTGAAACCAGAGCCTCACTCAGATTCCATCCAGAGGATTTTTATCAATGAATTCTTGGACCTTTGGATGTACATCAATAGCCATCTAGCCATGTTCACTGTCAATGATGAAAACAAAAGTCAACAATCAGAGACAACTGCACATCATTTGCCAGAAAATATATTTCTAAATACACAAGTCAATTCCACATTCAAAAGATAAAGAGAGAAAAAAAAAGAAAATGCAAGATGAAATGCATTGAATGCCCCCTCAATGCTCAGGAGTGAGAGTGCATCACAATATTGCAGCTAGCATGACTTTGCATTTTCAAGACACGTGAGAATGATCTGACTTGCAACACAGAATATCTCCAGACAAAAATTCCTGTCTCTTGACACCTATACTGCCATGAATCATGCTGACTGACTGTAGCTAATACCTATCATGTTCTAAGTGCCTTGGGGAACCAAATATATAGTATGTATGCCAAAACATAAGAGAGAGAGAAGTAAATGCAAAATAAGTGTACTTTGATGATCAGATCTTAAAACTCTAGTTAAGTACCCTTGGAGACATATTTGGCAGCCACCTTCAATCCATTTTCTTCCATGACTACCAAAACAAAGATCCATAAAAGGGTGCCTAAACAGGTGCCTGAAAATGGTCCTTGCCCATTTCCTGTGGCGATCTGCCTCTGTGCTTCCTTCCGTCAGTCAGACCACAAAAAGAACAAGGCAGTGACAAGCAAGCTCTGGCCTTCCGCTTGACTGACTCCATACCACCCCGTATGACTCATCTCGAGTTGCCAAGTGGCCACTATCCACACCATTTTCTCTCACACACATACACACACACCTTCCTGTCCAGAGTACTCGAGGTTGTTGTCACCCTACTGCATTTTTTCAATACACTTATTATTTTATTACCTAATGCAGTGAGCAAGCAACAATTAATGCCAGATTCCCAAGTCAGACAGCTGATAAAACACAACTTGGGTACAAGGGCAATAAAAAATACGAGAAAAGCAGTCAAATCACCGAATAAAAAAGTAGGCAACTGCTCATGAATAAAAATTAGGTTTAGTGCTGCCAAACAAGCCATATTTTCACACCACTGCCAATTAGCTACTTTTTGTGAATATCTGCATCCAACACCTTGTCACTAACTTTTTCTTTTCTTTTTTTCTTTTTTCTGGGCAAAAATTTTTCTTCTTCCTTTTTGTTGTTATATAATGCTTCATCTCCACCCCAATACTAAAAAAGAAATAAGAGATAGGAGAGGAGAGAGAGGAGAGAGAGGAGAGAGAGGAGAGAGAGGAGAGAGAGGAGAGAGAGGAGAGAGAGGAGAGAGAGGAGAGAGAGGAGAGAGAGGAGAGAGAGGAGGAGGGAGGAGAGAAGGTGGAGAGAGGAGGAGGGAGGAGAGAAGGTGGAGAGAGGAGGAGGGAGGAGAGAAGGTGGAGAGAGGAGGAGGGAGGAGAGAAGGTGGAGAGAGGAGGAGGGAGGAGAGAAGGTGGAGAGAGGAGGAGGGAGGAGAGAAGGTGGAGAGAGGAGGAGGGAGGAGAGAAGGTGGAGAGAGGAGGAGGGAGGAGAGAAGGTGGAGAGAGGAGGAGGGAGGAGAGAGGAGAGAGAGAGAGGAGAGAGAGAGGGGAGAGAGGAGAGAGGAGAGAGGAGAGAGGAGAGAGGAGAGAGGAGAGAGGAGAGAGGAGAGAGGAGAGAGGAGAGAGGAGAGAGGAGAGAGGAGAGAGGAGAGAGGAGAGAGGAGAGAGGAGAGAGAAGAGAGAAGAGAGAAGAGAGAAGAGAGAAGAGAGAAGAGAGAAGAGAGAAGAGAGAAGAGAGAAGAGAGAAGAGAGAAGAGAGAAGAGAGAAGAGAGAAGAGAGAAGAGATAAGAGATAAGAGATAAGAGAGAAGAGAGAAGAGATAAGAGAGAGAAGAGAGAGGAGAGAGAGGAGAGGAAGAAAAACAAAAAGCAACTAAACACAACTACTGAATATAGGATCCCCATTTTCCTTCACACCAATTTAATGCAACTCAATCACTCCCCCCCCCACACACACACACACACACATAAATTAACCCACAGCCACAAGGTTCTAAAAATAGCCATACAACACCAACAAAGCAACAACAATCCTATGGACTTGCATATGGTGAACAAGAACAAAACGCACATTCCTAATTTTTTACTTCTTTCAGAGTCAGCTCGGAAGTGCCGAATACCATGCACACTGCACCTCCTTTCTCAAAAATCACATCCAATCCACATCTCAAGACTTCAGAATAAAAACAAGAGCTACAACCATATCAAAACAGAGAGGGAGAGAGAGAGAAAGAGAGGGAGAGAGAGAGAGAAAGAGGGAGAGAGAGAGAGAGAGAGGGAGAGAGAAGAGAGAAGAGAGAAGAGAAGAGAAGAGAAGAGAAGAGAAGAGAAAAAAAAGAAGAGAAAAGAAAAGGTGAGAGAAAAGATGAGAGAAATGATGAGAGAAAAAAGAAGAAAGTTAAGGAGAGAGAGAGTAGAGAGAAAAGAGAGAGAAGAGAGAGAGGACAGAAAGAGGAGAAAGAGGAGAAAGAGGAGAGAGAGAAGAGAGAGAAGAGAGAGAAGAGAGAGAAGAGAGAGAAGAGAGAGAAGAGAGAGAAGAGAGAGAAGAGAGAGAAGAGAGAGA
>BOPN01001739.1:233636-243636 GCA_017312705.2 Penaeus japonicus | reverse complement strand
AGTACAGACTATTAGAAAAGATGAATAAAAAAATGAGACACTTAAGTGGTCATAATAGAAAGGTAAAATGATGATTTTCACTAAAATATACAGACATACTAATGGAAGTTGTAAAATCCCTACTCAATGCCAGTAAAAGCAATGCACTCAGTGCTTCCATGTCAAAAATCTTGATGAAAAATTACAATCTATAGAAACTCAAACATCTCTTGATTGCTTCATCTCTGATGCAGTTTACATAAAATGCATTCCTCCTTATCTTAACCCATTGTGGATGGGGAGCCTACCGACCTAACTGCTCGTCAGGGCAGGCGGTCTATGACACCAGCTAAAAATCTGAGGGACAGGGAGGTTTACTCCACCCTCTGGGTAGCGGCGACTAGCCCAAACAATATTTTTCCATAAATCCATCATAAAATGCAGGTTTAGGCTGACTTTGGAACCCAGTAGCTCTGGAGCTAGAGCCGTTAGAGCAATAATATTTATGACTGTGTGTGTGCTTCAACTGTGAGCAGATCCTGATGTCGCATCATGTACGAATTGACTCCCGTCTTTTAGGCCTAATCGGTGCCGACATGTGTGTCATGATACCCAGACGCAATGGGTTAACGCTGGACAGATGAGACCAAGAGTCACCTGATCTGAACTAAGATTCCCTTCTATCAAGCTAAACAAATGTCTATAAAATGAATAATCCAATGTACCATGTACATCTAAAATAATGTCTGTTTATGCAACCTATTAGACATACAATTGCAACTTCTGGCATAAGCACACCACTCACAACATTGCATTTGATAAAAGTTTATACCACAGTCTTTCAAAATTACTTTTCTTATAATTATTACTATTTTCAACCCAAAATAATTTGAAAGTTTCTGTAATCCAACACCTACAAATACAAGTCCAATCAAATAGTGGTGTAGGATCATGCAATCAACACAACCTACATGCTTTGCACTCATTCTACAACACACAAACATACTCATGTATATATATCCTGCAAGTCATATCATAGATTCATATGCACATTTAAAAGCCATAATGTGCAATATTTATCAGTTTATCTTTCCAGACAGTACACTAAATTCACAATCCATTCACAACAATGACCCATTTTAGCTTTCCAAAAATTTCAATTTATTCAACCATCATCATCATCTGAAATGCAAGTATACAATTTAACTCCTTACACCTCATCATAAATTATTCTACTTTGGTGTAGACATTAACATCTGCACAGAATGTATCCCCTTTCTTGGTCAAGTAGCAAGCCCATAATATTTCCCAACTATAACTTGTTTTAACAGTGAAAAAAAGTCCTTTATTTGCCATCAACCTTTTTTTTTTTGAGAGGGGGGGGGTATATTTAATTCCTTACCAAAAAAAACAGGAAATGTTAAGTACTGACTTAAGAGAAGCCTTGATTACTTCAATTCTAACACAAGCTTACCAATCATACTTACTCTTTTCTATCTGAACTTTGAGCTTGCAGTTTTTTTTTCTCATGGGGAATAAGGTGTAGGAGTTATTGACTAAAGATCAGAATTTCACCATATACAGAAGCAGCTATGTGCTTTGCATACCCTCAAAACTATGAAGCATTAGACAACCCAAATGCAATAGTCCAGTGATGTAAAATGTGCTTCTTAAAATTTTATAAATACAGGACACATATTTCAACCACCTGCTAGAATTCCATTCTCCAAGTTGACTTCCATACAAACAAACATACTTTCTCATTCTAACACACGAACAAGGTATCACTAACATTGTTCTCTCTGCCCCAGTCCCCGGTCCCCATTTCCCGTAACATATGGAATTGCATATTTCCCGCCTACAACAGCAAAACAAAAAATCGGCCAAAAATTTGCATCAGACGTCCGATTCCTTTCAAAATGCAAAATGAACCACACTATTAGAGAGTAACAAATTACTATTCGGACACAGACTGAATGCAGCGAGGAAAAATCAATACCTGAATGAGGTACTGCATATCAAAGAGGCAAGCTGCAGCAGCTGGAAAACTGCAGGGTTTATACATATAACTGTGCATGCCTTTATGAATATGTATGCAACTATAAAAACAAGGACATATGTACTTGCATTATATGTATATGTGGAGTAGTATACTTACCTGTATTATATGAATGTGTGAACAAGTAAATCTATTTAATAAACTTGTAGTGGCTTTCAAAAAATTTTTACTTGTAATAATAATACTGACTGTGGTCTATCCAAATCCACTCATAATTTGTTGTAATATGAAAGAGAAAGCCTACTATCACAAGTTCAATCCAATGGCGATGTAGTGTCAAGCAACCACAACACTTCACTCTCCAGAAAAGGTCATCAAATCTCCACATAACATATTAATTCAAAATAGATAGGCAAATTCCTAGTATTACAATATATCTCCCAGGAGGTATACAAGCTCTATCTTCCTAGAATAATAATAAAAAAAAAGAAGAGGCCTATGTTACAGTACCAATCAGCATGAAACCAGTGGCAGATGTGCAGGCATTTAGGTTCATTACTACATAAACGACACCCAACAGACCTACAATACAGCAAGATGAACACTTTCCACTTTCCTCACATAAGCCAATAAAGCAAGTCAATCCATCAACCCAAAAACTCTTAAAGAACTAAAAGGGTTATCCAATAACACAAAGACACCAGAAGGGGTACAAAACCACATGGCTAAAGGTAAATGGACAAAAAAGCGAACTTCATCCCTGCTTCACCAAAAAAAAAAAAAACTACAAACCATAAAAACTCATAAAAAAAACTCACTTCCAAAAATTCACAAGTACTTTATCAAATTGAAATCCCTCTCTTTGAACAATAAAACCCAGGTATGAATACTCAGCCAAATAGACTATGAAAAACAACAAAGAGCATCACAGTCACCTTGGCAATATGAGATTTTTGAAAATTAACAAAAAAATCATCAAAAAGGAATCAAAACCTCTGCAATGCACCACGACATACCCTATGGACTTCCATTACAAACACAAACAACTCACATGCAACATAGGCCTATCTGTTGCTAGGAGGAACGCAACCACATGCAATAAGCAGCATTTCAAATCTATAAACGGTGTCCCGTCTCCTAGCAAATAAAAACGACAGCAAATCCCTTCAGACCCACCTAAAAAAAAAGCTATATATTTCCTAAAAATCAAATACTTCGAGACATAAATAAACGAGGAGGACGCAGTGTAGGGGCGGAGACATCGAATCAGCTGATCACACCTCCCACTTCAATAACGAATTAATTTATCTATCACAACCTCCTCCTCTGCACCTAAATCCTTCCTCAGGACACACACCAAAGACAAATCCTTAGGTCTAAATCCACCACGTGCAAAAATCACGCCCGAAATAAAGAGAGGAAGAGAGAGTTATGCCGAGTAGTGGGAAATGTCAAGCCATAACCACGTAGACGTTCTCTGGATCGAAACCCCGAAAAAATACTCTTTTCCAACCTTATTTCACGCCCTCTCGCCATTTTTCCCGCACACTCCCCGTCTCATTACCTTCAGGCCGGTCCCGAGAACGATGCAGTCGTATTCCTCATCCATGTTGGCGTGTTTTGAGGGGAATAATCAGACAAAATAGACAACAGGGACTCTACACCGGCGACTTCGAGATAAGAGGGTTGTCAGGACCCGACCGCGCAACCGCCGCTGGTGTGGCTCCCTCCGCGCGGCCAAGTAGTGCCCCGAGGCGTGTGATCCGAGCTGCGAAAAATTCCCGTTATAGCGACCGTTCTTATATATATTTCGAAATATTAGAGTTTCTCTTCATCCTTTATATTTCAAATAGGAAGGATAAAAAGGGTAAATAACTGTAGTCCCTCTAAGGCGTCCAACAGATGGCAGCAGCGTCGAGTGGTGTGTCGTCTGCAGCTTTTGACAGATGAACCTTCAAATTCTCCAAAGGCTTCTAAACTGTCACTTTCCCCAGGAAGATTTGGTCGCTTTGCATGCCTAAAGGTCAATAACTAACTTGGGCTTTAGTAGAAGGCAAAATGGATATTGAGAAATAAATCATAAGATCAGTATGAGACCATTACGCATGAATTCTTTCAACAGAAAAATCCGTCCCTCTTGTTAACATGTCATGATACTCAAATACCTTAAACAATTATACCTGTTTCATAAAATCACATAGTATATCTATGATAGTACTAATAATACAATAAAAGAGAGTCTTTCGGCTTTGTAAGTCACTTATTATTACGTGTATAAAATAGCATTCCAATGTAATCCCATAACCTTTAGAGTTGTCTGTACTAATAAATCTATTTTTTTTACTATTATCTTCTTATTTTATTTTTTTTCATTAGGAGAAGATACGGCAGCCATTTTGTTCAATTATGGGACTTCGTGGAAATCATAAAACTGCTTTAATTATATACCTTTTCCACCTGAGAAATTAGAAAACCAAGTGAAGGAGCATTTGTTAAAAAGAAATAATATTACATTTATTTATTCTAAAAAATAACTATTCATGTGTTATTCCTTAAGCATCTCAGATCTACTTCAAAATCATTAAAAAAAAAAGTTTTATAAAGTGAATAATCAATTTATCGATCTTTAAAAGAAGATATGTCACATAACAACATAGTGATAAAATAATAAAAACAAGTAATAACAAGAACAACAGAAAATGGAAGAACATTAAAATCACAAACAAAAATTGATATATAAAGAAAAAAAAATAGATCTCATTCCCCAGCCATTAAGATTTTAACAAAGAAATAGCAGAGACAGCGGAATAGAAAAAATATATATTTTCTTTTTTTTATATGCAAAAGGTAAGATGATGTGATGGTGGTGGGTGGTGAGTATACTCCTATTTCTGGAGGTGATGGTGAGTATAGTGATGAAATTAGTTATGGTGATACTGATAAAATTGCTGGTTATGGTGATAGTGATAAGTATGGTGATGGTGAGTAAAGGGATGACATTGGTGGTTGTGGTGATAGTGATGGTGTTGGTGGTTATGATGATTGTGGTAAGTATAGTGATGAAATTGGTTATGGTGATAGTGATAAGTATGGTGATGGAATTGGTGGTGGTGAGTAAAGGGATGACATTGGTGGCTATGGTGATAGTGATGGTGTTGGTGGTTATGATGATTGTGGTAAGTATAGTGATGAAATTGGTTATGGTGGTGGGGTATAGAGAGGAGAAAACTGGTGGTAGTGATAAGTATAGTGACAATACTGCTGGTGATGATAGAGGTGATGAGTATAGTGATAAAATTGGTCGAGGTGATGATTACAGTGATGAAATTGGTGGTTGTAGTGATGGTAGTGGTGACAATATTAGTGATGAATTTGGTGGTGGCAATATTGACAGGTGGTGGTGATGATGATGATGAATATAGTGTTTTTGGCGATAACTGTGATGATGGCGATTATAACGATGATCATTTCAATAATTATGACACA
Organism: Penaeus japonicus; assembly: GCA_017312705.2. Lineage (NCBI taxonomy): Eukaryota > Metazoa > Arthropoda > Malacostraca > Decapoda > Penaeidae > Penaeus > Penaeus japonicus. Next base: position 238,172 of record BOPN01001739.1, on the reverse strand, counting down.
TTACCATAAATTGGCCGTTGAAGATGTTAGTGATGATAATGGGGATTGTGCTGGTGATGATCCCAGTAGTGATGATTGAATGTGGTGTCTTACTTGTATGCGGTGATCCTGATGACACTATTTTTGATGATGTTAGCAATAGTGATAGTTTAATTATAGTAAAGATTATAATGATGATAACAATGATGATTATGATAATAATAGCAATGGTAATAATGATAGTAATGACAAAGATAGTAACAATAATGATAATAATGATTGTAGTAATAATAACAGTAATAATAATAATGATAACGAAAATCTTAATGATAACGAAAGGGATAATGATAATAAGGAGAAGAAAAGCAGAAAGACAAAATAATGAGAATAATGAATATGAAAAATAAGATTCATAAACATACAATCACATGAATCAATTATGAATCAAGTAATGTCGACGCGTTTAAAAATAGAAAGAGCATGGAATTTATATATATATATATATATATATATATATATATAAAACAATATGAAACAAGGAATAAAATCCATAGAGAACACAAATACCAAATGGAATATAGAGAGAAAAGTATTTTTAAAAACATGAAATACAGAAAGAAGATTAGAGTAAAATGAAATATCACGTCGTAATGATAAGCGACAGGAAATGTTTTAATTATTTAGCTTACACGTTGCGCTTGTCTTTTTTTTTAGAAATATAAGTTCCAAGACTGGTGTTTTTCACTTGTTTTATGTTCATATTTGCCATCATTTCGTGTACACACCCGTATAACAGATGTACACGTAGAATTGTGCGTATGTACGTGCATACGTGTTCACAGGTGTACAAGGATCCGGTGAGAACACATGTGTTAATTACTTAGAATTAGGTATGATGACTAGGTGCTATGGTGATACAGTGACTTGATTAAAAATACTGTGATTAGAGTATGGGTACAGACGTGATAAAGTAATAGTGAAATTATAGTGACATCAAAATGCAGCGACAGCTTCTGATACTTAAAAGTATTATGTAAATATAGTGAAAATACAGTGACATGTTCAGTTCAGATACGCAAGGTATAACCAGTATACGACCATAATGAAATATAGTAAACTATAAACATAATGCGATACAGTGACATAAACAATACACAGGCGAGAAGGAATGCATGTAGTGTCATTCTGGTGATGTTGTGGTGACAGGAGGCCCTCGAATGCGGTCTGGAAATTGGCACTCCCTCGCCCACTCTCTCTCTCTCTCTTCCTTGCTCAGAATCCGTGAGAAGGTCGCCATTATGGGATTCTTTCGTTGTCTCCGTCCGCTTGGTTGATTTCGCTTTTGTTTCTGTCTGTCTGTCTGCCTGTCTGTCTGTCTGGTTGTCTGTCTGGTTAGTTGTCTTTCATGGGATGGGATGGGTTGGGGTGGGGTGGAGTGGGGGGCGCGGAGTTGTTTTGTTTTTGTTGTTGTTTTTGTTCTCTCTCCCTCTCTCTCTCGCTCTCTCTCTCTCTCTCTCTCTCTCTCTCTCTCTCTCTCTCTCTCTCTCTCTCTCTCTCTCTCTCTCTCTCTCTGCTATATATATCTCTCTCTCGATTATCCACCTAAATATCAACTTTCATGCCATTTATACTCAACTTGCACACACACACACACACACAAACACACACACACACACACACACACACACACACACACACACACACACACACACACACACACACACACACACACACACACACACACACACACACACACACACACACACACACACACACACACACACACACACACACACACACACACACACATACGCGCGGGCACACACACACCAACAAAGACACAGACTCACACACAAACAAAAACCGAAAAACACATATAAAACATATATATATATATATATATATATATATATATATATATATATATATATATATATACATTCCTTAATAAAGACATACTAAAAAAAAAACACGCAACGTAAAACCAATCAAAAAAAAAGAAAAAGAAAAAAAATCTACGCTCGTTGTCTCCGCATGGGATATCAAACCGTATTTAACAACATGCTATTGTGTCTCTCAAAGCTCACCACTTTTGCATTATCCTAAGTAGTTTCATTTGACTTTTATTGCACTGAAAGCAAGTTGTGATGCTTACGAGTTCAGTTATAGGATCAGGAGGAAGGGGGGGAGGGGCAGGGGGAGGTGGGAGGAAGGAGAGGGAAGAGGGAAGGGGAAAGGAAGGAGGGAGGGGGATGGGGGGAGGACGGAGGGGGAAGGGGGCAGGGAAAGGAAGGAGGGGGGAGGGGGAAGGGGAAAAGGAAGGAGGCGGAAGGGGAAGGAAAGAGAGGGGATGGGAAGGAAGGAGGGGGGAGGGGGCAGGGAAAGGAAGGAGGGGGGAGGGGGTAGGGAAAGGAAGGAGGGAAAGGGGGGAGGAAAGAGAGGGGATGGGAAGGAAGGAGGGGGGAGGGGGCAGGGAAAGGAAGGAGGGGAAGGGGGAAGGAAGAAGGGGGGAGGGGAAAGGGGAAGTAATCATGGGATAGGGGGAAAGGGAAAGGAAGGAGAGGGATGGGGAAAGGGAGGAGGAGGAAGGAAGGAGGGGGGAGGAGAAAGGAAGGGAGGAGGAGGAAGGGGAAAGAAAGGAGGGGGAAGGGAGAAGGTAGGAGTGTGAAGAGGAAAAGGGAAAGAGAAAAGGAGAGAGGGAGAAGGGGGAGGGGGGGAGGATGTAGGGGGTGTATCACGGGGGATGGATGGCTATTAGTGCTTTTTCTTTTTCACTTTTGTTTATCGTCATTGTTATTAATGTTGTTATTGTTGCTGTTGTTGTTGCTGCCATTGCAAATGTTACTGTTAGTGTTATAATCATCATGACTGTTATTGTTATCAACGCTGTTATCATTATTACTTTGATTGATATTATTAGTGCTGATTGAAAGATTAGTATTACTACTTGTATATTATTATTACTTTTGTTTTTATCATTATTATTGATATCATTATTATCATTATTATTCCGTTGTTGCTTCTGTTGGTATTATCATCATCATCATCTTTATCATTATCAGTTTTCATAATTACTATTATTTTTATCATCATCATTATTACTATTAGCGTTATCATCATTATGATTACCTTTACTATGAATATTATAATTATCATTATAATTATCATCATCACCATTATCATTATCATTACCACTGTAAAAATCAATGTTCGTCTCATTTTCACAAATTAGATATATATATATATATATATATATATATATATATATATATATATATATATATATGTATATATCATAAAACTAATTGTCATACGATCAGTGATAAATCTAACAACAATAATATTCAGATAATAATGATAACTAATTCTTTCACTCATAAACTATTAATATCATTCAGTATTTCTTCTGTTCTTATTACCATTATGGCGATTATTTTTTTCCACTCATACAACTATTAATATTATTTATTTATTATGGCGATTAAATAGCAATGGTGAAACAAGCAATGATGATGCAATAACAAGATGAAAAAGGAATTTCTTGTCATATAAAGTGGGCAGTTTGACATCACGTGATAATGATGATAATAATCTATAATCATCATAACTGAATAATGTAGACCGACCAGGAATTAATTACGACATTGATAATCGTAATATTAAATAAAGCTTGCAGAACTTTTAACAATTTCTGTGAATTAATTTTCATGGCAATTTGGAAAAAATTAGTTGAAGGGAATGGTAATTATACTTATCACTGCATTATCAAGTGATCAATATCCTTATCAGTTAATTATTGCTACCATTGTTATCATCAATATATTATCATTGGCAATGCATCTGTCAATAGATTATGTTTATCAACTTCATTATCGATATCTCATCGTCATTACTGTTATTATCAATGCGTTATCATTATTACTATCACTATCAATAGATTGTCACAAGCTAATCATTGTTTTATTGCTATTGCAATTGACTGCCAATCATAATCCCCATCAATATGATCACATTATCATATATTCTTATATCATATTCTTCATTATAATTTTAAATAGCTTTGGCACATCGTCATCAAGCTGATATCGAACTATAAACTATGATGATGATTATGATAAGGATTATGATAACCATAATGATGGTTATGATGAGGGCAAGATAATGACTTTGATGATTGTGTTAATACAACATAATTATAATGATGATTATGATGAGGATAAGTTAATGATGATGATGATGATGATGAGTACATAGTGATGATGACAACGACAGCCGCTGTCGGCGATGACATTTATGATATGGTATTCATAACAACGATAATAATAACTGTAAAATATAATTGTCATGTTTTTAAAGAAAAACAAAAACAAAAAACGACAAGTAGAGGAGAAAGAAAGATAAAAAAAAATAAATGAAGGAAAGAAAACCAAGAAAATAGGAAATAGGAAAGAAGAAAATCTTGGAAAGGAAATGGAAAAGAGACATTAAGGAAAAAAAAGATGAAAATGAAGGGAGTAGGAAAGAAGAGAAGACAGACGAGAGAAAGATGGAAGAAGA
>BOPN01001739.1:216136-218636 GCA_017312705.2 Penaeus japonicus | reverse complement strand
GATGGAATATTGTCACTGCGGCCTGTCAAGTGTTGTCAGCCCCTCCCCTCCTCCCACCCCCCTCACTCCCCCCGCGCCCTTCACGGCTTGACAGGTGCTGCGGCTTTGACAGCTTGGCCGCAGTGCATGACAGCTTCACGTCTCATGTCGACGTCATGGCCACACTGGGCGTCATGTGGTCACACTTTTTGAGGGAGGGGGATGGAGGGGGGGAGACGAGGTAGGAAGATAGAGATGGAGGAGGATGGGGTGAGGGGGTGAAGAGGAGGAGGAGGGGGAGGAAGAGGAGGAGGATGAGAAGGAGGAAGAGGAGAAGAGAGAGAGAGAGTGCGAGCGAGAGAGAGATATGCAAGTGAGTGACGGACAGACAGAAAGACAGACAGACAGACAAGCAACCAGCCAACCAAACAGACAAAAAGACACAGAACCAAAAACAGAAACAGAGAAAGAGCTTCACAATCAAACAAACAAAGTGAGAGATAATGAAAAAAAAAGAAGAGATAAAAGAGAGAACCTAAGAAAAATAAAGCGACACAGACGAAGTAAGAGAGAATGAAAAAAAAGAAAGAAAGAAAGAAGAGCATATCTGATACAAGATACTGAATTAAAAAGCATTCAATCGTTTCTGACTCACCGAACCTACATTTCTCTTATTGGAAATCACAAGCTGCTGATTTCCCAAGTTGAGATTGTGTGTTCCGCAGGTGCATGTCTGTTTCCGATTTTTACTTTCTTCTTTTTTAAGTTATTTTAAAAATACGTATTTTTGTCGTTGTTGTTGTTGCTACTTTGAGCTTTGTTTGGGTTTTTCCCCTTTCTCTCTAGAAAAGTATAGATAGATAAATGAATTAGAAAATCGGGCTAGTACTGATATTAAAATGACATTACTAGTGATAATAAGAAAAACATGTTGTACTCCTAAAATTAATAAAACTTCTGATATTAATGATAGAGGTGATGATGAGATAGATATAATAATAATAACGATTACGATAACTGGAAATACCAACAAAAAGACTAAATTTCCCAATATGTTTTTTTTTCTTCTTTCTGTCTTTCTTTTCTTGTGTTTTCATTTTTATTTTTATTTCATTACTACGAGATTCCTGTTAAGTTGAAACACTTCATTTATAATCTCATCATTATTTTCATTATCTTTTTCGCTTTTTAGATGTATCTAACACGGAACGAAAGGTACCGTACATGAGTTTTATAACACATGGTCGTCTTCAATAATAAATAGATATAAAACAAATATCTTTTTAGTCTCTCCTGCAAAAGAGGACATCCATATATGGTGTACAAGTTAATGTAAGGACTAAGAGAGGTAAGAAAATATAGAGAAGAGAGAGAAAGAGAGAGAGAGGGGGAGAGAGGTAGAGAGAGAGAGAGAGAGAGAGAGAGAGAGAGAGAGAGAGAGAGAGAGAGAGAGAGAGAGAGAGAGAGAGAGAGAGAGAGAGAGAGAGAGAGAGAGAGAGAGAGAGAGAGAGAGAGAGAGAGAGAGAGAGAGAAGAGAGAGACAGTGACAGACAGACAAACAGACAGAGAGAGAGAGAAAGAGAGAGAGAGAGAGAGAGAGAGAGAGAGTGAGAATTATATAGAATGCTATATACGATATTGAATACAAATAAATCAAATACATTAATCATATGACTGGTTGCACTCTTAACCAGCGAGGCAATCGCCGGGTCAGGTCAGGTCAACTTTGATTGACAGCAAATTTGCTAATGCTTGCCATCCCACAGACCTACACCTTCATAATGAGCTTATTACCACGCCCCGTACATTTCTGACTGCCTTCCTGAGTGTCCATATAAGCAGGATGTTTGGAACATACCGAGAGACCGGGAATCAACTACGCTACCGTTGACGCCTGATTTTCCCGCCTGTTCATATGTTGTGATATTGTTTATTCCTGTGACCAATGTGCTGTAGTGAATATATCTATCGTGCACTATAACGTCAGACTATCTGCGTTATGGAATAAACCTGTAATGTTCAAACCTTGTGTCGCATCACTACCTAATTTTGTGCTGGGTTCTTAGTAACGACAGACTAAGACAACCCCCACAGAGAGAGAGAGATATAGAGAGAGAGAGAGAGAGGGAGAGAAAGGAGATAGAGAGAGAGAGAGGGAGAGAAAGGAGATAGAGAGAGAGAGAGGGAGAGAAAGGAGATAGAGAGAGAGAGAGGGAGAGAGACCGCGAGAGAGAGAACGAGAGACAGACAGGGAAAGAGAGAGAGGAGAGAGAAAAAAACAAGTGTGTTTGATTGTCTCTAATTACCATCCATTAACATTTTTGTCCCAATAGGAATTTTAATGACACAGACAGGAATAATGATACATGTTTGTCAGTTACAATAACTTGTGAAAAAAATGTGCATAAGCAGAAACTATTTTATTATTATCATTATTGTTGTTGTCATTATTGTTAGCACATCATTATCATCATTATTATTACGATCATTATCTTTATAATAAATATTATCAATATTATCA
>BOPN01001739.1:196136-203636 GCA_017312705.2 Penaeus japonicus | reverse complement strand
AATGCATGTGTAAGAAATGTTTTTTTCTCAATAATAAAAATTTTCCTTATGGTTAGATAAGCTATTCAAAGATATGATTGCCAAGGGTAATTAAGAATGTGTATTGAAAGTGTATTACTGTTCTCTCTAGATTCTCAAAGAATCCTATGGCAAGATATTTAGGAAATAAGTAAGGTAATTGATATCCAATCAGTAATAATCAGTAATAAATTGAGTCCTCCAGGTTAGCTTATTACTATATTCTATCAATTGATTTCCTTTCATTATTTCTTCCAGGCAAAGGAAGCTGAAGGAACAGAAACAAATGTGCCAGATGAAATCAAGGCAAAGCTGACAGAGCTTACCATGGACCTTCTGCGACCTCTCACAGTGTCCCAGCTGAAAGAGGTAAGTCTTTGGCAATAGTCTAAATTATTGTACATTAAGAAACATTTATATTTTGAGTTCTTAATTTGTATATCTGTATTTGTGTGTGTGTGTCTCTGTCTGTTTGTGTTTGTGTTTCACATTATCATTATTATTAAATGAAAAGATTTCATATAAATCATCATTTTGTATTTATCTCAGGAGCACCTGGGTATAACATTTTGCAAACAAATAACTGAATGTCATGTAATCAGAGACTAAACTGAGGGACATATCATGCTCAGATCCTTAATATTCCCTTGCATTCCCAGGTTAGGAAATTGGTTGACGAAGCCATGGCCCAGAATAGCGAGGAGCTCGTCAAAACGGAGAACGAGAGGGACTCCATCCTGAAAGAGATCGGAAATCTTGTGCCGGACGATGTCCCTGTCAGCGACAATGAGGTATGTCCTGCCAGGGGGTTAATGATAACATTGATAATTTGTGTATTACTTTGTTTGCTAAAAAGTTTTAGGTGATTACACGGTTAACTTCAGAGAAACTTAGAAGAGTTGTTCTTTCACATCTTTAGAAACACCATGTCAATCTTTTATCAGTCTCTCCTCTATTTCTTGTTCTTTCTTTGGCAGTTCATCTTCCTCCTCTTCTTTCACTTCCTCCTCCACCCCCTCCCCATTTTCCTTGATTTTTCAATATTTACTTTCTCTTCAGGATAACAATGCCATCGTCAGAACATTCGGAGAGGAGACCAAAAAGAAATATTCACATGTTGACCTCATATCCATGATTGGAGGTGTTGACAGCAAGCGTGGTGCTGTGACCTCAGGTCAGTTCAAGTTTTTTTCTCTTCAAGCTATTTGTTATCTTTTTTTTTTCTCTCTCTCTATTTTTAATGACATCTCTATATTTCTTCCCTTTTATGTTAATTGCTCTTAATATATCTTCCTCTTTCTCAGCATATACCTTCTCTCTCTCTCTCTCTGCCTTCCTCCCTCCCTCTCTCCCCCTCTCCCTCTCTCTTCTTCCCTAGCCCTCTCTCATAGATTCAATCCTCCCCTCCCCTTGGCTCCCCTCCCCTCCCCCATTAAGTCACCTAATTAATTACTGATTTCCCCAAAGTAAATTCCTCTCGCAATAAAATTCAAACCTTTATCATGCGGACGACAAATCGCTTCTCCTTTTCCTCATTCTTTTGTTCCTCTCTCCACAGGTGCCCGCGGCTACTACCTGATGGGCCCAGGGGTGTTCCTGGAGCGTGCGGTGGTGGAACTGTCCTTGAGCTTCCTCAACAAGAAGGGCTACACTCCCTTGGTGACCCCCTTCTTCATGCGCAAGGAGGTCATGCAGGAGGTCGCTCAGCTCTCTCAGTTCGACGAGGAGCTCTACAAGGTGCGTTTTTTTTTTTTTTTTCTCCCAACTCAGAAGGGGATACTAAGATTATTGAATTAGAAAGTATTATAATTGTTCTTAATTTTCTTCTATCTTCATCCTCATTTCACCCCCCATAAGAATTAAAATTGAATTAGAAAGTATTATCATTGTTCAAAATTTTTCTCTTATCTTCATCCCTCCGTTTCACCCCCCGTAAAAATAACAGGTCCTCGGGAAGGGTGATGTTCCTGGATCTGATCTTGTGGACGAGAAATACCTCATTGCCACCTCGGAGCAGCCCATTGCAGCCTTCCACCGAGACGAGTGGATCCCTGTCGATCAGCTGCCTATCAAGTAGGCTTTTTTTTTATTTGTTGTCTCTATTTTTTCTTTCTTTCTTTCTCCTGTTTTTAAAATAGATCTAGATACTTGGCTGTATTGTCATGATACAGGGGAATATTTTGAAGTCTTGTTCTCCTTATGTAGTCATTACTCCATGCAACCTCTTTTTTTTGCATATCTTTTTATTTCTTTCATTTTTCTTCTCATATATTTTTTTCTTATCCTTACTTGATAATAAAGCAAATATTCACATGATCAGTTCCTCACAAATGTGACCTTTTCATTTTCTTGAGAAGTTCCATGAATTGGAAACAAAACTACAATACTAGCAAAGATGCCCACAAAGCTTTATTACTTTCAAGTTGTCAAAGAAGATTTCTCATTTAGATGGCAGCTGTTACTTGATAGCTCTAATAAAAGAAAAAAGTCATATACAGCATCTTCAACAATGAAGATCTAAATTAGTTGCATCTTTCAAGGTACTCGGGCCTGTCTTACTGTTTCCGCCAAGAAGTGGGTTCACACGGGAGGGACACGAGAGGCATCTTCCGAGTGCACCAGTTCCAGAAGGTGAGTGAGCTGTGGGTGTTGTGTTTTTATGTGCAAATTTGAGTACTGTGAGCAAACGAGAGAGAATTGAGCTAGTTTGTAAGTTTTGAAGTTTTTGAATGGTTTTGTTATATTCTTATGACTGATTTTAAGTATTATTGTCAGCATTATATGCGCAGAAATATATGTGTTTCTGTGATTGTTAAAGTGAGAGAGAGAGAAAGTGATTGAGTATGTGCTTCCATTGTGTAGGTACAGCCACGAGCTAATGGAACAGACGTGAGCTCACACACCTTATAGTTGGGAGAGGTTATTAGCTATTTCATTGTTTTAAGGATATAAGTTTAATATTTAGGTGAGTTGTATGTATCCTGACATCTATACTTTGAATCAAAGATAAAGTGAAATGAAAAGCCCATATCAATGAAATAAATGTTATGATTCATACAACACTATTTCATTAGCTTGTTTTGTGCCTCTACATATATTGAGGAGTTCCTATGTTTAAAAGGACTGTGTACTGGCTGTTCCATTGAAACCAATATAATATAAAGCAGAACTATTCCACTTCAACATCGTTTTCGATCTGGGGGGTGTACTGTTATTAGACTCGTGTCGTTGTTGTGAAGTAGACAGGCTAAAGTGTCCACCTCGTCAAGACGGACTGGAGGGGCCATGATGGAGCATCCTGGGCCATGATGGAGGAGATGATCAGCAATGCGGAGGACTTCTGCAAGGCCCTGGGGCTGCCATATCGCGTGGTCAACATTGTGTCAGGCGAGCTCAACAATGCAGCTGCCAAGAAGCTCGACTTGGAAGCATACTTCCCTGGATCAGGTGAGTTTTTTTCTTCTTTTTCATTTCCTTCATGTATTTACTTTCTCTCTGTGGCTTTCCTTTTGTATTTCTATATTTGTTTTGCCTCTTTTTTTTTTTTGTAATCCCCCTAATTTTTTTTCCCCTCATTCATTAATCTGAGTTTTAATTGTTTGTGTATGTTCATAAATGTATTCTTTAAGAAATCTGGTGCATTTTGTCTTTCCTTTTTTGTTCTCTTAATATGAGATTATGTAATTTTCTGTGTTTGTTTGTCCTCGCCATTACTTTTAATTTCTCTCCTTAGGTGCCTACAGGGAACTGGTATCGTGTTCAAATTGCCTCGACTACCAATCACGGAGATTAAAGGTCCGCTATGGAGCAACCAAGAAGATGAACACTGCTGTAAGTGGCTCGGAAATATTAGACTTTTACTGTTCATATATTTTATTTATTTATATGTTTTCTGATTTATCCATTTTCATGTTTGGATTCACTGTAGACTCATTTTTCAGGAAATAGTTTATTAGCTGTTTGTAACATATATTGTAATATATAATCTATGAAGTCAGAAAACCGAAGGCTTTTCCATGAATAGCTCTGTCTATAGAAGTTTTATTCAAGTATAATCATACATTATGTCTAAAAGCGGTTCACATACAAAGTCATCATTACCAACTATTCCCCTTGAAGGTTGAGTACGTGCACATGCTGAACGCCACCATGTGCGCGACCACAAGAGTGAAAACACGGAACAATCTCTTGATGGTCTGACTCCTACCGTAACAGCAGGGTCTACGGTAATTCGTCATGTACGGTCTTCCACTCCTGCGGAATTAGCAAAAATATGGCTTAGTTATCTAGTTTTTTGTTGTTGTTTTTTTAGCTATGCACTAAGTGGTTTCAGAGGGCATCGGTTTTGAATGGAAGTGTTTGGTTCCTGTACTTGGTCCAAAGAATTTTGTCTGATTAATCTATGGTGTTGGGTTCTTAGTGATTTCATTGTTTATTTGCTTTTATTATTTTTATTCCATTTTATTTTCCAGTGTTTGTACTTAGAGACTATTACTTGCTATACTTTTATCAATATATGGAGATACACACATCTGTATTCAAATAGCTTGTTATTTGTCTGTAGATTTTTATCTTGTCTGGCTGAAATCCTTGATGCGGTTATATTTAGTGTATATTGTTATTTGTACTCTCATTTGAAGTCAAGTGAAATCTGGGATGCTGTTTTCAGAAAATTGAATGTGTAGCTTCTGTACTGTAGATTGAGTCTATAGACAGTTTGCAGGGATAGGTATTAATTTGCACATAGTCATAACATCACAGAAAATACATAAATAAATTAAAATCTATATAGATATAGATATTTGCAAAATGTTGAGAGATAAAAAGCACTGGCATGTATTTAGAATGAACATAACAGAAACACTTAATTCCTCATTATAGTGAAAAAGTATAATTATTTATTAAGAAATGTATTATTATATGTTTTAAGATCCAAGAAAGTATATTTATAAATTATGATTTAACTAAGTATAGTAGTATTTAATAATTAAGATAGAAAAGTTAAATTTAAGATAAGAAAATACTCCTATATTAAGAGAACTTTTACTTATGTATTAAGTTGAGAGTAAATGTAACTTGTATATTTAATATAAGACAAATAAGAAGATACACAATATTACAGTAAGAGAAAATATACCTATGTCAAGAATAAGCAAAACATATTTTTCCTTGCTCGGATAATGAGATTCACAACTATCTTTCTAAATCCACAGGTTACAAAGAATTCATCCCCTTCAAGTACCCAGCGCCAATTGACGAGGAGGCTGCGAAGAAGAAGAAGAAGGGAGGGAAGAACAAGCAGGAAGAGTGATCGTAGCAAAGACGCGTAGGAGGAAAATGAAAGAACGCTTACCTTTACAAATTCTTGGATGTGGAATATTATAATAATGACAAAAATTCATTCAATTTTTCTCCAGAGTTATTAGATGCTTGAAGAAGAAGAAAAAATCACTGAAGGTTAAGCTTCGCTAATTCACAACATAAGTGATATTTTTTAATTTATATTTATGGATTATTTAGTATAGTGGTGAGAATGTTATCTTGGGCCATTATCAAAGCAACTTTGGTATAAAGTACTTTTGAAATAAACTATGAAAAAAGTTTCTTTCTTGTTTTCTTCTTGAATGTCATTTTGTTTCTACACTTCATCCCAAAAAGGAGGGCAAATTTTCCGTTTATCATGTGCGCACACAATGAGAAAAACTCATATTTTTCATAACATTTATGATTTGGAAAAATCTAAATGATACTTTTCATAATTTTTTCAATGGAATTATTTACTTGTTTGGTTATTATTTAAGAAAAGAAAATCACAAAGGTATTGGTTTAAATCTACCAATATCACCTTGATATACAAGCATCATAGTTTGCATAGAATAATAATGATGAATAATTATCAAATGATATATGTCACTTTAGATGATATGAATAATAATACACCGTAATGATAGCATTCCCATTAAGATTATTTCCCAACCTTTACATAAATGATGAAAAGTAATAATGTAATAAATGAAGTAATTATAATGAAAATGGCAATATAAATGCTGAGTAACAATTTTTGGGACTTTGAAAAGTGCTCGGTACTTTACAGTGAAAATATACCACAAAATGGAGGTGACATAATCAATACATTTAATTTATAACTAAAGAATCATTAAAGGAAATGTAAGTAAGATTAAAGGAGAAACGTGGTTGGAAATTTGGTTATAAGGATTGAGTGATTATAGTTGTTATTGTTTATGTAATTTTGGCATTTTTGTGATTCTGTTGCATGTTGTCTAGAAAAGTTTTTGTCCGTTTGTTTTTAATCAATATTTCGTTTCATGTACCTACCACTACTCTCTAAATCTCTGAAATAGTCACTCTCATTAGTACTTGTTCTACATAAAAAACATGACCTTAAAGAGATATTATATACCACAGAGCTTAACTAACCATAGCCTAAGACACTGCTGGACGGGTTTAACATTTCCTTGATAATTATTTCTTGTACCTTCACCCTCGCAACATCCTCGTGAGTTCTCTGCCCTTGGTGGTCGTCCTTTACACACACACTCCCTCGCTCGCGCTAGGCTGGTTGGTCCTCCTTCGGCCATTGTTTCCTGCGAACTCGGAACGTCTTCGTGCTGTCATCTTCGTCGCCCTCTACCGTCGCTTTCTTGTATGCCATAGTCGTTCAGCTGGTCCTCGGCTGGTGTCCTCGGCGAGGTCGGAATATTTTTACATGTGAGATGCTTACGGCCATTCTTTAAATTTGAACTTTCTTTGTCATCTTTTGTCCTTGTCTTAGCTGGTGTTCCACGGTGTTCTGGTAGGCGGTGGGGCTCCTTCCAATGGTATTCTGAGGTGTTACGTGTTACTGTACAAGTGAGAACTTTCAGAGCCGTTTTGAGGCTTCAATTTTGTGTTATTTTGCAAGTACGTATTGTTTTCATTAGCAGCAAGAACCATTTATCCGACACGACAACAAAAACCCACAAGGATTTACTTGAACTATTAACCGTCTCAGATTAGACATATGTGGATTGATGCAAAAAAAAGTAGAAAGTATTATGCAGAGATACTATACAAAGATGAGGGTGAGAGGATAATGTTTGCGTGAACCTAAACGTCATTCTTGCACATTTCTGGTGATTGCATTAATCTTTCTGATCATTGCAACACAGCAAACCCAGTGTGCTTACAAGAAAATAAACTTGTACGAAGTAAAAACTTTAACCCGTAATTATACGCTTGAAAATCCCTCAGCAACTCGTGGTAATATAAGCATGGAAAGTCACAGTGTCTCCTTGTTACTTGAGCGAGTGAGTGAATGAGGAAGTGAGAGTGTTTGAGCGAAAAAAGTGAGTTATATTGATTGAAAGGAGTCACAAGCACGAAAGAGGATCGCTCAAAATAACATAATTAACATAAACAACGAAATGACAACAATGCAAGATTAATTCGACGACCACCGCAATGAAGGCAACATAACATTCA
>BOPN01001739.1:191136-193636 GCA_017312705.2 Penaeus japonicus | reverse complement strand
CTCATTAAATCTCATTAAATAATCATTAAAATCGAAAATTTCAATCTAAACAGGCATTCCGGACCCGAAATTCCTGGCGGCAAAATTTATTCCCGAAACTTGGATCCGTTCTAGACCGATGCGCATAAATGGGTATTCAAATTTTAATCACTTCAGGGAGACGCTTGTTAAGGATCAGTGTTTCAATATTAAATACACTAGAGAGAGAGAGAGAGAGAAGGAGAGAGAGAGTAAGTATGGGTGGTGGATGTGTGCGTATGTATGTGTATANTTTCTCTCTCTCTCTCTCTCTCTCTCTCTCTCTCTCTCTCTCTCTCTCTCTCTCTCTCTCTGTCTCTCTCTCTCTCTCTTCTTTTTTTTGCAAGAGGTGCGTCGCTATTTTCGTTTATTACACCTAGGTATATTTGAATATTATTTCAATACACTCAGGTTCGATATTATTCATTTTCTTTAAGATGATAGCAAATGGCAAATTAAGTAAATCAGATTTTCTGCAAATTTTGTCTAATTTCTCTGAAATAGAGTTTATTGTTTTGTAAGTTAATGTTATTGAAATGTCGTGTATTCACCATTTTCATAATATTTGTCTGCTGTTAGCTATAAATCTTAATCTAATTATCATTATCAAAATCCAGGATGATTAGGAACGTAAAGAAAGAGAAACAAAATACGTTCGTTATCACAATTCATTGGAATTTTTTGTTTTATTAAATATACAGTATGCACACCATCATGAGCAAGTACATTAGAGAGCAAGAAAAATAAGGAATTCAAACCTCTATTGAGACGACTGTCACTTTTTTTAGAGAGATTCACAGGACTTATAGATATATAAACGGAAAAAGACTATTAATAATTATACAATAAAATCTCCATTTGGCACGAAAATAGTGATGATCATGGAAGAATCTAAGCACCAATTGTTTGTTAAATAAATCAAATATACAAAGAGCAAAAAGAGAGAGAAAGAGAAAGAGAAAGAGAGAGAGAGAGAGAGAGAAAGGAAAAGAAGTTCATTTTACAATCAGAACACTAGGTCAACGTGATGCCCTTTTCCACGCTGAAGCAAAAAAAGCAAAGAAGCAAGACCATCGACATCCTCATTGACTTTGCGACCCTCCGAGTGCCAGGTGGCCCTTCAAGAGAACCCGCGAACCGGAAGGCCAGAGAAGCTTTCCGCGCTGGCCGACTGCAGCCTGGACGCGCGGTCGCCCTCACTCTCGCGGCGGTTCGTCGGTGATTTCCTCCTTGAGCTTCTCGACGGCGGCGCTGTGGCCCAGCCGGCTGATTCCCGTCCGCACGCTGGATGCCTTGGCGTCTTCCTCCTCCATCTCGTCGATATAGGCCTTGAGTCGCGTGATTCCCAGCGTCGGCGAATCGGGCAGCTTCAGGTTGGTCGGGGACGGCGGTCGTACCTCGACGCCGACGACGGGGAAGTAGTCGTTTTGTTCGGACGTTTCGTCTTCTTCGTCCTCCTCGTGGTCGTCGGTGTCATTTCCGTCTGGATGGTCGTCCGGAGTGTCGCTCCGTGCTTGGCGTTCCGTCTCTGGGGAAGCGGCTGGAAGGTCCTCCTCAACGACCGTGAATTCGGGTTGCGTCAGGCTCACCCTCGGTCCGGCAGTGAGGCTCTCCGTCAGCTTTGGTTTGCGGAGGGTGACGGGCGCTTCCACGTCAGCTGCCGCGGCCTCTAGGTCGGCTGACAGTCGCAAGTGATCGCTGGAGCCCATCGAGTCGCTGGACCTCGACTGGTCTCTGAGACTTCCTGAGCTCGAGGAGGAAATATCACAGTCGATGAAGTTGGTCTTCGGGAGAGGCTCGTCGCTCTCAACGCTCGTGGTGGAAAGGGAGGAGGGCCTGCGGGCGCCCATGCCTTCCAGGAGGATCTCTTGCTCGCGGGACAGACGCTTCTTGTTCCGGATCTCCTTGGCGCTGAGGATTGCGTTGATCTGTTCCAAGGAGATGTTGCCGTCTACGACCTTGTCCTCCACGACTTGAGGCTCGTCTTTCTGGATCGTCAGCACCGCGGGCACGGGCTTGTTGGAGCGCGGGATGTCGTGCACGGGGGACTTCTCTCGGATTCTGGTCTTCTCGGGGACCATTGGCGGCGGCTCCTGCTCCCTGGAGGCGTTGGAGGAGCGGCTGTAGGTGCTGCCCCGAGACTTCCCGCTCGCCTGGTGGCCGGAACGCATGGTGACAGTCGCACAGTCGTCTACATCCTCGGGACTCTCGTTTTCTTCCTGTAGGGCGGGTACTATGTTGAAAGTTGGCACCATTTTCTTGGGCGACGATGGTGCGTCTGCTACTTTCGCTTCCTGAGGAATCCCTGTCTCGTCAGGTACGGCTTCTTTTGGTATTTCAGACTTCTTTTTCGTCTCGGGGGATGAATCCTCCCTTTCTGTGCCGCTGCTTTCCCCTTTGGCATTCTCTTTCTTATCTTTGGACATCTTCCTCTGCAGGAATTTGGCGAAGGAGCTGCTGTTCTTGCCCTTAACTTCATACT
>BOPN01001739.1:183636-186136 GCA_017312705.2 Penaeus japonicus | reverse complement strand
GAGAGAGAGAGAGAGAGAGAGAGAGAGAGAGAGAGAGAGAGAGAGAGAGAGAGAGCGACAGACAGACAGAGAATCATCAGCGTCTCTGACTGTCACGAGCACTTCTGTGTATCTCACCTCACTCCTCGTATTCTTGCTCGCGTCGACGCCATCTTGGACCGCCACTTTTGCTCTCTTTTCAGCCTTTTCCCTTTCTTCTTTGTCCTCTTCGTCTCCTTCTTCGCCCGACTTGGCCAGCACGGAATGGACGCCCTTGGAGAGCGGGATGCTGGGCGAAGGGGACTTCTTCCTCTCGGGGGTCCCTGCTCTCCTGTGGGTCTCCGGCGATGCCGTCTTCAGGAGTTCTCCTTCGGGGCGGCTCAGCAGAGGACTCTTGCCCAGAGGAATGATGGGATTCTTATTAGGACGTTTTAAGCTCGGTGTCAGCGACGTGTCCTTCGCTTCCTTCTCGTCGCCGACGTCTCCGCGAGCGGTCAACGCCGGCGACAGGGAGTGCTTCTTCAGCCGCACCCCAAATTTCGCCTCCAGGTCGGGCTCTTCCGCCTTGTCCTCAGCCTCGGCTTGGTCCTTGCTCTTCTTGTCGCCCGACGGCCTCCTCTCGATCTTCTTGAGTTTGATGGCGTCGATGTTGATCTGGCCCATCGGGTTGATAGGGATCCTTTGCACCTTCTTGGGCTGGATGAGCTTGGGCCCCTCTTCCTCCTCCTCCTCCTCCTTCTTCTTCTTCTCCTCTTTCTCCTCCTCGGACTCGCTCGCCGAGGAGGAGGCGGGGGACTTTTTGCATCGCGCCGGCAAAGTCGCGCTCTTCTGGAAATTAAAGAAAGATACAACCGGGAAGGAAGTCTCGCGTCTCAGATTGTTGTTTAGAATGAATCACTGAATCATTGGAGTGAAGACTTCCGTTTTCCCTGCGCTTGAAAATTCCCCAAACAGTTAACTCCCTCCCGACCCCCAAGAAAAGAAAAACAAAAAAACAAAACCCTCCCGGACAGAACCTCCTCCATCTCCATCTTCAATCTCCATCGCTCCAGACCAGCACTCCACTCCTCCCTCACCTCGTGCGAAGTCTCATCCCCTCGAGGAGCTGGTATGTTCGAGTCCGAGCGGTTGCCAGACATCGCTGTCGGTCTCAGCAAAGTGCTCCTTAAGACGGACATCCAGTGGTTCCGTTCCTCCTTCGTCTCCGCGGCCTTGAAGAGGGAGAGAGAGAGAGAGAGGGGGAGGGGGGGTTAGAAGTGTGTGTGTGGGGGGGAGGGGGGTGGTTGGATGTCGCGGGGGGGAGGGGGGGGGAGTTAGAAGTCGGGGGTTATGGAGGGGGGGAAGGGTAGACATCGGGCGGGGATAGATAAGAAGTCGGTAAGGGCGATAAGTTAGAAGTTCGGGGGAAAGGGTAATGTTGCACGTGTAGGGGGGGGGGGATAAGTTAGAAATTGGGGAGGTAGGGAGTCGGACATCAAAGGGGAAATGGGGTCGGGAGGCTATAGGAATAAGGTAAGGAATGAGAATAGGAATAGGAAAGGAGGTAAAGGGATATGGAGAATGAGCATAGGAGATAGGGGGCGGAGATAGAAAAATAGAAAGACGAATATACGGTATTTGAATATGTACAAAAAATGTTTTCCTTATACCCTAGAGAGAGAGAGAAGGAGAGAGAGAGAAGGAGAGAGAGAGAGAGAGAGAGAGAGAGAGAGAGAGAGAGAGAGAGAGAGAGAGAGAGAGAGAGAGAGAGAGAGAGAGAGAGAGAGAGAGAGAGAGAGAGAGAGAGAGAGAGAGAGAGAGAGACAGAGAGATAGACAGACAGACAGAGACGGAGAGAGGCAGAGAAAGAGAGAGAGACAGAGATAGATAGATAGATAGAGAGAGAGAGAGAGAGAGAAAAAGAAAGAGAAAGAGAAAGAGAGAGAGAGAGAGAGAGAGAGAGAGAGAGAGAGAGAGAGAGAGAGAGAGAGAGAGAGAGAGAGAGAGAGAGAGAGAGAGAGAGAGACAGACAGACAGAGACGGAGAGTGGGAGAGACGGAGAGTGGGAGAGACGGAGAGAAGCAGAGACGGAGAGAGAGAGAGAGAGAGAGAGAGAGAGAGAGAGAGAGAGAGAGAGAGAGAGAGAGAGAGAGAGAGAGAGAGAGAGAGAGAGAGAGAGAGAGACGGAGAGAGGCAGAGACGGAGAGAATCAGAGACAGAGAGAGAGAGAGATAAATAGATAGATAGATAGAGAGAGACAGAGAGACAGAGAGACAGACAGACAGACAGACAGACAGAGAGAGAGAGAGCCAGAGAGACAGACAGACAGAGAGAGAGAGAGAGAGAGAGAGAGAGAGAGAGAGAGAGAGAGAGAGAGAGAGAGAGAGAGAGAGAGAGAGAGAGAGAGGAGAGAGGGAGAGAGGGGAGAGAGAGAGAGAGAGAGAGAGAGAGAGAGAGAGAGAGAGAGAGAGAGAGAGAGAGAGAGAGAGAGAGAGAGAGAGAGAGAGAGAGAGAGAGAGAGAGAGAGAGAGAAAAGAGAGAG
>BOPN01001739.1:158636-161136 GCA_017312705.2 Penaeus japonicus | reverse complement strand
TACTTGGGGAGGGGGAGGGGGGGGTGAAGGAAAGGGAAAGGCATGGGGGGAGGGGGGTGGACTTCAAAAAATTACTGTTACAGGTTCCTCTCGGATCTAACTCATCTTTACTTACATTCTTTACTACTATACTATCTAATTCATCTTGAAAGACTGGTAATAAGCTCATTCATAAAGTTATTATCTATTAGTAGTACACCTTAATTTTAAAAGGGGTGAGTAGGTAGGGTAGGTGTGTAAGTAGATATATATTTCCTTCTATATACATGATTATAAAAAAAAGAAAAAAAGGAAAAAAAAGTTGGTGGGGGATGGGAGAGGAATAATATAGGTCTTCAAACTTAAAAAAAAAAAAAGTGAAAAAATATCAAGCGAAGGTTAGTTACTCTCAGCATACCACTCCGAGATTAACAAAATAAAACTTCTGTCCATCAGCATGATATGGCAGGTTATGGGACTAGAAAAGTTCATGATTTCAAATTTACTATTTGGAAAAAAAGAAAAAAACGGAAAAAAAAATTAAATCAGAGCAGACAACTCAAGAACAAAAGGCGACAGGTCATCTCGGGATAGTTAAAGAAGTGCCGAGTGCAATAACTCTTGAGGCACTGTGCCGAGGATTCGCCTGGGCTTAAAGACTGGAAAATGCTCCGGCTTGAATGCTAGAAAAAATGTGGACTTAAGATCTTGAAGGCTTGAAGACTAGTAGACGATTGATCGAAAGACTAGAAAACATGTATGGTTAAAATCTAGAATAAAACGTGGACTTTGGATCTAGAAAAAATAAATAAAGATAATCGTAAACTAGAAAACATTTGAACTTAGAAATAGAAAATACGTGGGCCTAAGGACCAGGAAACAATTGAGCTTAAATATTGAAACACATAACTTTTAAAAATAGTGATCTTTAAAGCTAGGAAACACGTGAGGTCAAAGAATTTCCTTATATTGAAAATTAAAAAACACTAGAAAACGTTTGATCTTAAACAAGCTATCAAAACATAGAAAACGCCCTGACTAAAATGTCCAATTTAGGACATCCGTCATTGAATCAAACATTAGTCCTTGTCATACTTTATGATTAACAAATATAAAAAAACATCGAAAATGAATATCAAGTTGTTGTAGAGGAAATAGTATACGTAAAAGACGCTTACTTGCTTTCTCGGTCACTCGCCCCTTATGCATATAAAATCAGCATTTGACATTCATGCAACAAGATCTTTACACATGTAAAACATTTTCTTTTTCTTATTTCTTGTCCATATGTTCTTTATTTCGCCACTTATGTAATGCAACTAGTAAATTTACACGTTTATATAATTTTTTGTATAGGATCAGTACCAAATCCCATGAAATTTTCCTCAAATTCATGAAATATTTGTTTTCGTTATATTCACTTTCATAAAATGGTTGGTCGTTGACCCTTTTTGATTCTCTTCCTTTGCATTTTCTCTTCTTATTCGTTCTTCGTACCTTCCTCCATTCCCCCATTTCCTGGCACATGCTGCAATTATTTTATTTTTTAGAATCATGTTTTACCTGCAAAGACAACGATTGCAGATATTCCGCGCTTCTCTATTTTGCATAATTCTAGTTACACACCAATAACAGGCAATAAACGAACTCTTAATTGCTCTTAATTATATATCCCACTTACGTCTTATCTAATTAGGAATCTAGCTCACCGTGAACTAGATCATAATCATTATTTACGAAAATATAAAGGCAATGTATTCGGTGCAAACAAGAACTATTCTGTAAGTTTTTTTTTGTCTGGTGAAGGATATTATTCTGATGACTCCTGGAGCCACATATATATTTTCCTAGTCATGTGGCAATGCGTATATCATTTGCATATTATTTGCATTTCTTGATTTACTCTCAATTTTTTTTTTTTTTTTTTTTTTTTTTTTTTTTTTTTTTTTTTCTTTTTCCTCTCTCATCCTTTCTCTCACTCACTCTCTGTTCCTCTTCCCTGTCTCTCTCTCTCTCTCTCTCTCTCTCTCTCTCTCTCTCTCTCTCTCTCTCTCTCTCTCTCTCTCTCTCTCTCTCGCTCTCTCTCGTTCTCGCTCTCTCTTTCTCTCTCTCTTCTCTCTCTCTCTCTCTCTCTCTCTCCCCCTCTCTTTCTCTCTCCCCCTTTCTCCCTCTCTGTATAAGGTATATTAATATAAAGTTTGATTCATGTCCACGTGTATGTGTGTGTGCGTGTACATGCTCGTAATAGTTAATGCGTCGTATGTTTTCCCTCATTGTAAAATGTGTTTTGTTTCTTTGCGTGTCTAGTAATAATTTCGTCCAAATACAGAAAAGAATGAGAGAGAGAAAAAAAAACATATACATCTCTTGGAGCAGAGATAAATCTTCATTCCATCTTTCTCTTGCCCTTGTTTCGAAAATCGTTTTTTTTTAACTTGCCTTTTTTTGTTTGTTTTTTCGTGTCGTTTTATGTAAGAGGGAATTTTCGAAGCTTTGATAGGGTTTAAGATTGTTCCTCATT
>BOPN01001739.1:146136-151136 GCA_017312705.2 Penaeus japonicus | reverse complement strand
CTTGTATTTTACATGCCTCTTAATTCCCAGTTTTCATTCCTTTTACTCCTTCCCTTCTGTTATTATGATCTTCTTCTTCTTCCGATATTTCCAAATAAACTCTGTGATATATATTTTTTTCTTTTTTACCCTTCTTATCTAAGATTAGTTCCCTCAAGTTTTCTATTTACTTGGGGAGGGGGAGGGGGGGGGGGATGAAGGAAAGGGAAAGGCATGGGGGGAGGGGGGTGGACTTCAAAAAATTACTGTTACAGGTTCCTCTCGGATCTAACTCATCTTTACTTACATTCTTTACTACTATACTATCTAATTCATCTTGAAAGACTGGTAATAAGCTCATTCATAAAGTTATTATCTATTAGTAGTACACCTTAATTTTAAAAGGGGTGAGTAGGTAGGGTAGGTGTGTAAGTAGATATATATTTCCTTCTATATACATGATTATAAAAAAAAGAAAAAAAGGAAAAAAAAGTTGGTGGGGGATGGGAGGGGAATAATATAGGTCTTCAAACTTAAAAAAAAGAAAAAGAAAAAAAAAAAAAAAAAGTGAAAAAATATCAAGCGAAGGTTAGTTACTCTCAGCATACCACTCCGAGATTAACAAAATAAAACTTCTGTCCATCAGCATGATATGGCAGGTTAAAACAAAACAAAAAAAAAAAAAAAAAAAAAAAAAAAAAAAAAAAAAAAAAAAAAAAAAAAAAAAAAAAAAAACTTAAATCTTATTAGAAAAAAATACATAAGGACTCGCTTCATACTTCTACAGATGGTAATGGCTATAATACTAATGCAAGCAGTAAAGTCTATTATTAATTGTTCTTTCATCTGTATGACTAACAACACTACATTTCGCCTTTGTATATAATGCTACAAATATCGATTTCAAAACCGTCGATTCTACCAAAAAACAACTGCATTTCCGTAAAATTTGTACTCTTGCCATACCCAGCTATTACTAAAAACAAATAAACAGAAAACACACACATACAAAAAAAAAAAAAAAAAAAAAGAATTCTAATACCTCAAGCTAAATCTCTGAAGAAGAATTAAAATCACAGAAAATAATGATATATAAAGATTAATACATATATCTAAAATACCTTTCAGATTCAGCTACCCAGTATCACATAAAAAAAGGAAGAAAAAAAAATTGATTGGCACAAAGACTACATTCTTTTATGTATTTCTATTTTATGATACTGATTGAAAGTTTCATCGGCAATATCACAGCAAAGATTGTAGCGTATTGTTGGATTTGGAATTCCAATGAACGGTTACGTATCTTTGCTATGAAATACTTTTAATACCGTAGAGTGTCTTTTTTCAATAAAATAAAATAAAATTGCATGGTTTGAATTTTGTTTATCGATCCTTTTTTTTCTTCATCAATTCATTTGATTTCTCTTGTCAATTATTTTTTTTTTTTTTTTTTTTTTTTTTTTTTTTTTTTTTTTTTTTTTTTTTTTTTTTTTTTTCTAATTATATCTACCAGCTGTTCCAAATCCAAGCTTAAATCACATATACATTTCAAATGAGCTGAATACTATACAATAAAAAAAAAAAGAAAAAAAAAAAAAAAACTCTGCGTTCACCTAGTTCTACAAAAAAATCAAAGAAAATTATCAATCAAACATCATAAATAATTGGAAATGAGATACAAATACCACTACATAAATTTAAAACAGATTTCACATTTACAGTATATTGGGTCATGAGACTATATGAGCTTATAACTCCCACATTTGAACAGTCAGAAAGTATTATGTGTCATGAACATAAAAACATATTTACAGAACAACTATGGCTGTGATCCATATGAGTATATACTATAAGCCATATATCAATTTGCAAAATATATGCATCTGAAAAGCAATCTTGACTATTTAAAAAAAAACACAAAAAAAAACCACAAGAGTTATGGCAACAAATATTAAATTAATATAAAGCTTAAAAAAAAAAGACCAAAAATATAAAAGCTTATAATATCCTCTATAAATAAAAAAACATCAACCAAATACACACAAGAGGAAAAGAAAATGTAAAAAAGAATGGAATAACAAATGAAAGCTTATTAGTGTTCCTGAGTAATTTTGTCTATTACGTGTTCTAAACGAGTTCTAAACGTGTTGTTACTACACTCGAGGAGACTGATAAGGCTCTAATAACATGAGCTTTGATTCTCTAAACCTAGATATGTTGACGGCATGTATTACATTATAGTCTGTACACCTTTCCTGTTCGCAGACTGAACTAAAAGGTTGTTCATCGAAAAAACATATATGTCCAATGTATATATTAAAAGAAAACTGTCTGGCACACAAAAACACTCTTGGGGACACAAGCAGTGCCTTCGAAGCTCACAAAAATGCAGAATTTGCCAAAGTTAAAATAGTACATCTGCAAACGCAAGCACAGGATGGTCTAACTATTAGTCTAATATATTTTGTTTAAGCAGGAAAAGAAAATATTGTTCTGTCATATTCCTTCCCCGCCAATCTGACACTGTGCCGTGTAAAACAGTGCACGTAAGCTAAATACTTCTCATCACATTTATTCTATATCATCAGATAATTCATCACCTGTTTTGTTTTTCAGCTGTGTTCCATTTCTTTCCCTAGGGGACAAAATTCTTTGGCAAAAATATCTATTACAGCTGATTGAAAGATTAAAAACATCTCTTTTAGTACATCAAAATATACTGATCTAACAGCCATCTTATGAAATCCTGTAGACAATGCACAGTCTTTTTAATCAAGTACTCATATTATACTTTATTTTCCTTTTCATCATACTTGATCACTTAATAAAAGAAATAAGTATCTTTACATGCAACATATATTCATGTATGAATGAATGTACATGTATGGATATATTGTACAAATGTATGTATGTATGTATGTATGTATGTATGTATGTATGTATGTATGTATGTGTGTGTGTGTGTGTGTGTGTGTGTGTATGTGTGTATGTGTGTATGTGTGTATGTGTGTATGTATGTGTGTATGTATGTATGTATGTATGTATGTATGTATGTATATATGTACGTATGTGTATGGTGTATGTATGTGTGTACATATGAATGTAAATAGATATGTATGATGTGTGCCTGCATGTGGATAAACACACAAAATTAGTTTACATTCTGAGCATTCATTTCTTAAATGTTAATGTTTATGCCCTAAACACTATCCCACTTCCATTAACCCATACCAACACAGGCCACCAATTCAACCAAGATGGCTGCCTTTAACCCATCCATGCTGGGCACGTGAACTGTCCACTTTATTTTTTATTCTTTTTTTTTTTCTTTTTACTTATATAGTTCCAAAAGTGCTTAGTCACCAAGAAGTCAATTAACCTCACCTGTCTACCTCATTCCTATTATTGTCCCTATCAATATTATTACTATTGATATTACTTTTAATATGATAACATTAGTAGTAATGACAATAAGGACAAAAAAAACATTTATCCTCCAAAATTCATGCAATGTTGGTAAACAAGTGATGTCAGGTAGGCTTATCAATTGACTCTTTGGTGACTACAAACTATGTCAAAAAAATTAATAAAACAAAATCACACTGGACAGTGTACATACACATGCACTCCCTGCATCAATGGGTTAATATCATCAAGGATACCTGTCACATATATATTAATGTATCTCATAAATAATATAATATAATACACATAATATATATAATACAATATCAATGCTGCCTCTTTCTGATAATGAGATTCCACAAGCTATTTGAGTTAAGGTCTCAAGGTGATGTTCAAGGCAGGCAAAATCACACGCAACTCCACCCTTTCCACTTCTGCAAATTCCTGGACCAAATTGATACACCAAAGGAATTTACTCTCAAAGCCTTTGGCTATCTAAGATGAAGTAAGTTGCCATGGATTATCTGTCAGAGTTTGGCAGCACAATCATATATTACATCTCAAGTACATATACAAACACACACAAAACAAATCCTTTGACAACTCTGGTTTCTTCACAAATGCATTTACCAGCTTTCCAAAATGGAATCCTTTTCAAGCGGTCTTCCATCTGCACACAGCTGCCTCTAAAGCAGCCAGTATTTTTCATTCGCAGGGAAAAAGGGATTAATATAAGGAAAACCATGCCATTTTGAGATTACTCGCAGGAGCATTCTTTTTTTTCCTGCATTTTTCTACCTCTCTCTTCCTTCAGATTCCCCTACGTCTTTATCCTTACTGTCTGGACTCCATGCCATGTCTACCTTCCAAAAAGAGACTTGAGCCAAATACAGAAAATACATTTCGTATACTTCATCACTATAAAATCTAATGTTACTTGAGGCAAGCTTCAGAACACAGGTTGACAGTGAGAAAGTATTTTTTAAGTTTAAACAGAAATAAACACAGGAACATGTACACACAGATTATATAAAACACTGCCACAGTAGAACCAACATAAGAACTGACTTTAATTCCTTTCCTACTGTGGCTGTGTTTTGTCTTACAGTAAGTCTTTTTTGTCTTTTAGTTTTCATGTGATTATCAGACTGTTTTCAACAGTAACTACTTACACCAAAGAAGGTGAGAAAAGGAGAAACATCCTTATAAACAGAAGATAAAAGAGAAAGAACTAAAAAAGAATAATGGAAATAAAACCAAATTTCAGCAGATAACCAGCCCTTCATTCTAAATGCATTCTTTAATCTTAGGCAAACCAAAAAACAAGAATGCAAGATTTTTTTTTTTCTTTAATTTTATTCTTATCTAATTCAATTCACTACAGTTACCCACATAATCTATTAATGCAACCAAAGAACGCCAGAAAGGAAAAATTTACTTCTACATACAAATTCAGAAATACGGCAGGTGAATCTCAAAGGAATTGTGAAGTAACATATCTTACAGCAAGACACATTTTTCTCTTCTGTGAAAAGTTACAGAAAAAAGGAAGAAAACAGAATGTTCTTTAAAGATTTAAATTAAGATTCAAGTAAATATGTGAGAATAAATGTACA
>BOPN01001739.1:98636-141136 GCA_017312705.2 Penaeus japonicus | reverse complement strand
CACTATGCTCCCTCTAACCCCTAACAGACCGGCACTATCCCTCTATAATAGAGGAAAAGGCATCAAAAACACATGGATAAAACTCTTCATCTAACAACAACACTGAGTGGTCATGGCAGGACATAACAGTATCTTTTTCTCCCTATCCCTAAAGATACTTCTTGAGATAATGCACTGAACTGGTCTTTAGAAAACTGCAGCATAGGGGAATGAGTTGGCCCACGAGTAGTGCCAACAACCTAACATTATACTCGGAAAAAAAGATGTCCCCCCCAAAAAAGGCATATTCGTCTGCATTCTGTCTTAAGGAGAATGCACAGTCTAATGCACTCTGCCACGTTAGGTGAAATGGGACGAATACCACTATATATACCTATTCATACATATACATATGAAGATATAAATATATATATATATATATATATTGTGAATATATATAGAGAGAGATAAGATAGATAGACAGATAGACAAATAGAAGATAGACAAGTAGATATGTAGACGTTGACAGATAACTAGGTAAGGAGATGGACAGAAAGTTAGGTATAGTTATATAAATAGATAAAGATGTAGACATAGATACATAGATATTTATAGATATATGTAAATACATATGTATAGTAAAATGCTAAATGAGCAGTCACACATATATGAAAAATCAGTTGCTTTGCACTCAGGGCAGAGGCCAGGGGAGATGGGAGAAGTCAACAGGACCCCCAAGCCCTGCATCCGCTTCCAGGAGGCTCATGATGACCGCCATGGCTGCTTCATCAGAGTCGCTCGTGCCGTCTGCCTCTATGTCACGGCTGCCTACCACATCCATCAGGTCATTCTCATTTGACACTGGAAGAGAAGTGACATGCTGATCGTCTGAGGATATGCAAAATCTCCCATAACACCAAGTGCATCACAATACTTCATAACAAGTCATCAACAGCTCTGTCTTAACTTTCCCTAAAAATGAGCAACCAAGCACTCTGGTCACCAATGTGAAGCTTGCCCCTTACCTGGCTGTGTATGGTTGTTGTTGTGGTTGAAAGATCCTCTTCTTTCGCTGCTCTGGGCTGCATTGCGGTGACTCTTGCTACCAGCCTGTGTAGATCGGCTAGTGTCACTACTTGAGCTATTGCTGGTGTTGCTGCTCAGCAGCTGATTGTTCTTCACATTGTTCTGAGTATATTGTAACGCTTGCATCAGACTAACCTCCTCTTTCTTATTCTTTTGGGTACTAAGTTATCTTATCATCTTTGTGTATCATATGAGCAAGCTTATTATCATTACTGCAAAGTGTTGATCAGGAAAATTAAGTCACATATGGAATGCTATTAAGATCAATTTTCTCTCCTCTACAATTTTTAGAGATCTCTATTAGCTAATGCTAATCTACTTTGTCATATGAACTTTCATTTTACTTTCTGCGAATACATCTTAATAATCAAAATTAGAAAAAGAACCAGACTGGAAGAAAATACTCAATATAATTAATATCAAAATAAAATGCATGGAAGTATGAGCAACAAACATGAAATATCTCACCTACTGTGATATTCTACCTTTCAAATTATTGACTTTCAAACAAACATGCAATAAAAGATTTAAAAAATTTCTAGGAGAACCTCAGACAGATTTCTAGGAGACATACCCTGTGAGCTGTTAAGTCTGAGCGGAGTAGTGCCGCAAACGAGCGGTCTGAAGCCCCTGAGCCTAGGATGCCCTCAAACGGTGACACGGGGCTGTTGGAAGCAGAGTCATTCCGTCTCTGATTGTCCAAGACTTCGTCAGCGATTTGTCGTCCAATCTTACCCGCTTGAATGCCACCTCCCACCAGCCGGCTGCTGCTGTTGGACGAACCTGCACCTCCAACAGGTGAAGCATCTTGCAGGTGATTTGTGTCTGGGTGGCAATCATATGTTCACAACATCTAGTCCTCACATAAACATAATGGAATTTCCTATGCATATCAATTTCAGGATTGCAATGATCAAGTTTATAATTGAGGCCATATATATATATATATATATATATATATATATATATATATATATATATATATATATATATATATATATATATATATATATATATATATATATATATATTATGCATTATACTACAACTTCCCCATTTCTAAAATGGGCAACTTACCTGGAGAACTCAGGAAACTAATAAAAACTATTATAAGACTGTGACACCCACTCATTTGCCATGGTGCTTTTCCACTAGCCCAGCCTCCGAATTCGTTGTATATAAATCACATACATCCTTATTATACCTGAAAGCTCACCTACACAATCCAAAAATTTACCTTAGAATAGTCACAGAATTACATCAAAATAAGCCAACTTATTTACAGAGTTTATTTATCCATGAGGGTGAAAAATCGACTCACGTTACAACGCTATTTTTCGATATGATGTACTCTATCTCTTTGGTCCATGGGTTCTTGAAGGTCCTCCACGGTGCTCTGTAATCTCACGAAGGACCCCTCCTTGGTGCGAAACCTGTATACCTGTGGGGGAAAAGTATCCTCAGTGGTGTATGCTATCATTATAAGTATATGTGTTTGAACTAGATATCCTTTTACAATCTAATTCAATTCATAAACCTACATGGGAATGAAGTACTACCACATGCTAATACAGTGCAAATGAATTTTTTTTTTAAATCTATGATTTTGTATGCATTATCCTCTGATCTTCACTTGAGCATCCTCTCTAGGCAATTTGTATCTCGTTTCAATTACATTACTGGCATCCATTCTTTATCAATTCAGCCCTAAACAAAAGAATGCTCTATAAAAAATCAACCTTCAACCTATTCACGAGGGATGACATGATATCTCATCATGGGGTATATTTTGTCTCCACCAGCTGACGGCCTATCATATCATGATCTCTCTCTCTAAACACACATTTTAGATTATTACATATGTATATACCTACAGAGTCCCATTTGTATAGACACATTTTTCTTCACTTGTGAAAATAAAACAAAAACCTCCTCTTATCACCCCATTGAATCAGGTGGATGAAAAGCACTCTGAGAGGAACAGTGTAGCATCACACTGGGAGAGATCTCGTGCTTGGTTGCTGCACGCGCTTGTTATAGGAGCAGCATTTGGCTAATATAAAGACTGCCACAAAGGGGTTACAGATGCCGCTTTCATTTTCACATACACTTGAATCCTAGACTTATATCTCAGTCTACTGACTGAAAACAAAGGAAGAAAATATGTAGAACACATTGTCTAACTGATCCAAAGAACAATTCAAATCAACTGCTAAGACAACAAGTAACATAAAATAACAGAAAAATCAGCAATGTAATAAGTATAACATAATAGCATATAATAACATATCTTTACTGTACCTGGGTGCTGCAACTCTCCGTACTTTGCAACGTTGCTCGGTGAGTCTCAGCCAGGAAAGGAATGTCGTCCTGATGGAAGTATTCGTACATGCTCGACCCAAGGAGTTCCTGCGGCAGCCACCCTAAGAGTAATGATGCTCTGGAAAATAAAGATTGGCATAAATAATAATGAAAATAATTGAGGCAAAAGATAATCTTAATAACTAACCTTTATCTAGATAAAAGATAATTACCAAATTATCTACCCAATCAGACATATTTATTTCCAATACATGAACATATCATATCACAAGAACACTCCTTCCCCCAGGCCATACTTTTGATCGATGAAGACAAATTTTCCATCATTGGTGTGTTTAGAGATGAATTCAATCGTTCTGCTGGCGCAGCACGACCAAGCCTCGATGTCTCACGGGGTGCTGATGCCAACAGAGGGGGGTGAACACGGCCAACTGCAACCTAGAGAGATTTTGTGGACTATGTTACTTTGTAATTTTGATATAAACAGCATATCTTAACTGCTACCTAAACCTAAAGTGATTTTTCTTGTCTCTTATTGATTGATTGATTGACTGATTAATTCACTGATTTTTATTTATTCATCTATCTTGTTTTGTTTAAATATTGTTTTTTATTTATTTGACTATCTAGTTTTGTTTAAATATCTGAAATAAAAAATGAAATAAATTACAAGTTAGAACAGAGAGCTATATTTCAAGTCTCAAAAACTCAAAAAGATAGTAAAATAACTACAAAAACACACTTTCAAAGAATCATCATAAAACTGCGCAAATTCCATACCAGGCAGGAGAGATTGCACGAGTCAGAGTCACTCTCCGAGTCCTCTTCCAAGGGGTCTTTGGTGGGAGCCCAGGATTTCAGGTAGCCCGTGAAGTGGATCACGCTATATTTCTTGTCTGGAAAATTGGGCCACAAACATAAATAACAATAATGAAAACAATTTGAAAAACATGTCTTAAAAATGGAAAAAAAAATTAGAAAATAAATCTCAAAAAGGGGAGATCAATTCAGAAAACATGACTTAAAAAGGGGAAAGCAATTTAGAAAATGCCTCTCAAAGAGGGGAAAACAATTTTGAAAATCTCTTGAAAAAGGGAAGACAATTTTGAAAACATGTCTCTTGCCATTGTGGTTATCACAAGTGAGATTAATATCACCCTCAACAAAATAACAGATGATCATCAATCCTACTTCAGTATCAAATCTGCTGTACATTATTGTATTTCCTAGCATAGAAGAAGCACCAGTGTATGATCACTACACCTTTAGTGTGAAAAAAGAATTTGGAAAATAGCCTTTATAGATTACAATATCATCATATCTTTCGGGAGAAGAAAATGATAATAATAAAAGCTAAATGTAAATTAAAACTAGATAAACCTTTTAAAAACTAGTGAGCTATTGACACATCTTTATTTTATTGTGAATTAGATTCAGTATATTCAGTGCTGTTTATCATAAAGGATATTATATCTGATCCCTTTACCAACTGGGCTTTTTCCTATGTGTCTGATTGCCTTCTCCTAATAGCTTTCTCTAAACACACACACCCACAAAAAAGATGAGCCTTAGCCCTACCTGAGTTTTGCGACTTAGATTTCTTCTTCTGGCATCCGGTGGAGGAGTCTGCCTCCTCTTTCATGACTGGCGCCGATTTGCACCTCATGCGGCAGAAAAATGCGCGCCGTGACCCCGGACATAATCTGGTCAATCCCTGAGGTACGTCGGTCTTCACAGGAAGGAGAGCTATGCAAAAAAAAAATCATAGTATATAAATCACAAAATTAAAGGTGTGAGAGAATTTAAAATCATGTATTAACCCATTACCACCAGTTGACAAGATATCACGTCGTGTGGTGGCAGAATCAGCCGCCAGCAAACTGGGTGATTAGGTGCGTAGCGCTTGACTGCAGCCAGTATGGGCAAATAGCTGGAGGTATTAGGCTTATGTGTTTGAAATATCCCAGCATTTAGGTTAACGAATATTAAATCTGGTATTACACTTCTAAGATACAGACATAGCCACATGCCGTCATCCCATCTAAATTCTCTTTATACAATACATTTGATTCACCTAAAATTTATATATCCCTCAAGCAATATCAACTAACAACAAACAAACAAATCTACAGGAACAAACCAAAGCATACGATTTCATCTAATTTCACACTGTTTCGTAACGTCAAATCTCCACTCACTTTTCGCGTCTACAAGCCTCTCTCGACGACTGATATCTGAGCATGAGAGTTGTTCTTTTACCTTCGTTAAGTCTTTAGGATGTAGTATATCAAACCAGCTTGTACCTAGGAGTTCACTCTGCAACAAACCAAAAATTATTAATAAAACAGCCAAAGCACTTATTCATGAATCATTGAAGAGGGCCATTATTTGTAAAATAAAATCAAATCTCCATGTCTTCAATCTTTCAAGAGGTAGAGTGACCTCTAAAAGACTTACCTGTGTGTAGTGTAATGTTTGATATACCGATTCCGACACGTATAATATTCTCCCTCTGTCGCACCCCACAACAAATAGGAAACCGTCAGCTGCCTGCAAGAACACCATACCTGTTAGATACTTGCATAGCTTCCTTGTCTCTTAATAAAAGTTTCACTGCCAATGGTAAAATTAGGTCAGGTAGCCAATTAAAGAGAGTAACCAAGGATAAAAAAGTTTTTAATAATGAAAAGTTGATAAAAGAAAAGAAACAATAACATGAGATTACATCTGAAAGATCATGAATACAATAAGGATTCTTCTAACTTAAATACATATTACACTGAAAACCATAAAATTAGTCAATGCAAAACAATGATAATGAATACTTTGAGATGGACTGTAATTTGCAATACATATGTATGTTGATAACCTAGCAATATCCCATAATGAAAAAAAATAATTATGCTCACCATTTTCTTACTTAGCCATGCACTCAAAATCTGAGACCATTACTATAGATTTTGATTTTTGCAATACCTGCTGTGTTGAGTCCTTGAAATTGTCCATCAAGATTATATAAGTTTCATATCTGATAATTCAAGCATAAGTAATGGCCTCATGAGCTATGAGTAATAAAACCATATCTTTGCCAACATACATTCCTAAAAATAATCAATTCAATATTGAAATGAGGTATACAGAACACACTCTCACTCATATTTTAGGTCTCAAACACTGGCCCAAACCATTCTCACACAGTCACCATATTCAAAATTGGCCCTGAAACCATATCCCTCTTCTCAAGTAAAAAGTAAGCGATACTTGACAACTGCTGGCTGGGGGAGAAACTGAGATGACTTAAAGATGCTACCTGGCAAGTAGCTGTTCTGCTAAACATTTTACACCCCCTCTGCATACAGTCTGTTTGCAATTTTATCAATCACATAATAATATGGCATATAGCTAGCTTGTGTAAACCATAATTTACTGTCTATAGGTCTCTTTGTTTGGTCTCATTTGTTTCTACTTACTTTATATTTGACACAAACAATTAAATAATGAAGAGGCATAATTTGAAAATTATACTGTCCATAACTTCCACCACATTGTGATACAAGTTTAACATTGTTTACCTTGTTTTTAAGTGCTAATGCTTTAAAATCATTTGTTTGTTCATGCTTCAAATTTTCAACATTACCCTTCAGAAGGAAAAGTAGGATTGTAAGATTTAAACACATTTAGTGTGCATAAATCAATAGCAACACAAATGTATACATATCAACCAATTAGCTTTCTTAGCTACAGAAAAGGGGTGTGTTTTAGTAGGTATGTTTGTAACCTAGAATATAGCTGATAGACATAAAAAAGTTCCAGAAAACCATGTTTTGTGGCA
Source organism: Penaeus japonicus (assembly GCA_017312705.2). Classification (NCBI taxonomy): domain Eukaryota; kingdom Metazoa; phylum Arthropoda; class Malacostraca; order Decapoda; family Penaeidae; genus Penaeus; species Penaeus japonicus. The sequence continues at coordinate 133,917 of BOPN01001739.1, read as the reverse complement.
TTTAAGGAATTTCAATGTATGACTCTGCAATCCCTACAGCAAATGCTGTATGCTGCAGTTATCAAGGTAATTCATGTCACACCCATAGTTTGAATAATATAGACCACTCACACATTAGGCTAGAGAATAAAAATGCAATACTCACAAGCACTCATATTTTTGGCAAATTTAAATCTTACGTGAACCTTTCTTCCCTTTTAAAAATACTCAGCAACAATGAAAGAAAATATATATATATAAAAATATTTGTTGGTTACTGAAAACCACAACCAAGGATCAAGAAACTTGCTCACCCATATTTACCCAAAAGATTTGTGCAACTGAGTATATAATTAAATAGATGGTTTTATTGAATGAAAAAATTAAAATTTTAACGTATAACTTTAGCAGCCTCACTCACTGGCTAAAACCTGAAAACAAATGGTGGACCCATGGATTATGCCTAACATCTTAGGCTAGACCCACGAAGAGAGACTGCTGAATCTGGTTGGCTCCATGTACTCAGATGCACATAAGTATTGAATGAATTAAATCTTTAGCAGCCTTATCATCAGTAACTATACATTTGACCATTTGACACTACGGGTCATCTGAACTTAACTCACAATTCCTAAATTCTACATTTCCAGAGCCCTCAGGGTCTAAGGATCATTGGTTGGGAACCACGGACTCAAACCATCATTAAGCCATCCACAGTGGGCATGTTTCAGGGGGTGGGATCATACTGCATTTTTCCTTTCACTGAAATTAAGAGCTATTTATTCCTTCAGTTGTATAACTAGGGTATCGATCCAATTGCTAATTAGGATCGAGGTGATATCATAAGATATATCCTCATACATCATAGCATAACTTTAGAAAATAGCTAAAAACACACAGAACATCCTAAGATACCCATCCAAGGCCCTGTATCATAAGATGTAGTCCATTATAGAGGGAATAAAACTGTTTTCAACCCAAACTTCACTTACAACTGAAAATATATTGTTATCCTGTTGATACCAGGGGGTCAAGTAGGGATGCTAATTGATTTCTTCTTGACAAAGTGCTTCCAGAGTCATTAGGGTATATATATATATATATATATATATTATGCATTATACTACAACTTCTCATTTCTAAAATGGGCAACTTACCTGGAGAACTCAGGAACTCATTAAAACTATTATAAGACTGTGACACCGACTCATTTGCCATGGTGCTTTCCACTAGCCCAGCTTCCGATCTGTTGTATATAAATCACATACATCCTTATTATACCTGAAAGCTCACCTACACAATCCAAAAATTTACCTTAGAATAGTCACAGAATTACATCAAAATAAGCCAACTTATTTACAGAGTTTATTTATCCATGAGGGTGAAAAATCAACTCACGTTACAACGCTATTTTTCGATATGATGTACTCTATCTCTTTGGTCCATGGGTTCTTGAAGGTCCTCCACGAGCTCTGTAATCTCACGAAGGACCCCTCCTTGGTGCGAAACCTGTATACCTGTGGGGGAAAAGTATCCTCAGTGGTGTATGCTATCATTATAAGTATATGTGTTTGAACTAGATATCCTTTTACAATCTAATTCAATTCATAAACCTACATGGGAATGAAGTACTACCACATGCTAATACAGTGCAAATGAATTTTTTTTTTAAATCTATGATTTTGTATGCATTATCCCCTGATCTCTTCACTTGAGCATCCTCTCTAGGCAATTTGTATCTCGTTTCAATTACATTACTGGCATCCATTCTTTATCAATTCAGCCCTAAACAAAAGAATGCTCTATAAAAAATCAACCTTCAACCTATTCACGAGGGATGACATGATATCTCATCATGGGGTATATTTTGCTCCCACCAGCTGACGGCCTATCATATCATGATCTCTCTCTCTAAACACACATTTTAGATTATTACATATGTATATACTCATTAGAGTCCCATTTGTATAGACACATTTTTCTTCACTTGTGAAAATAAAACAAAAACCTCCTCTTATCACCCCATTGAATCAGGTGGATGAAAAGCACTCTGAGAGGAACAGTGCAGCATCACACTGGGAGAGATCTCGTGCTTGGTTGCTGCACGCGCTTGTTATAGGAGCAGCATTTGGCTAATATAAAGACTGCCACAAAGGGGTTAATAGATGTCAGCTTTCATTTTCACATACACTTGAATCCTAGACTTATATCTCAGTCTACTGACTGAAAACAAAGGAAGAAAATATGTAGAACACATTGTCTAACTGATCCAAAGAACAATTCAAATCAACTGCTAAGACAACAAGTAACATAAAATAACAGAAAAATCAGCAATGTAATAAGTACAACATAATAGCATATAATAACATATCTTTACTGTACCTGGGTGCTGCAACTCTCCGTACTTTGCAACGTTGCTCGGTGAGTCTCAGCCAGGAAAGGAATGTCGTCCTGATGGAAGTATTCGTACATGCTCGACCCAAGGAGTTCCTGCGGCAGCCACCCTAAGAGTAATGATGCTCTGGAAAATAAAGATTGGCTTAAATAATAATGACAATAATTGAGGCAAAAGATAATCTTAATAACTAACTTTTATCTAGATAAAAGATAATTACCAAATTATCTACCCAATCAGACATATTTATTTCCAATACATGAACATATCATATCACAAGAACACTCCTTCCCCCAGGCCATACTTTTGATCGATGAAGACAAATTTTCCATCATTGGTGTGTTTAGAGATGAATTCAATCGGTTCTGTTGGCGCAGCACGACCAAGCCTCGATGTCTCACGTGTGCTGGATGCCAACAGAGGGGGGTGAACACGGCCAACTGCAACCTAGAGAGATTTTGTGGACTATGTTACTTTGTAATTTTGATATAAACAGCATATCTTAACTGCTACCTAAACCTAAAGTGATTTTTCTTGTCTCTTATTGATTGATTGATTGACTGATTAATTCACTGATTTTTATTTATTCATCTATCTTGTTTTGTTTAAATATTGTTTTTTATTTATTTGACTATCTAGTTTTGTTTAAATATCTGAAATAAAAAATTAAATAAATTACAAGTTAGAACAGAGAGCTATATTTCAAGTCTCAAAAACTCAAAAAGATAGTAAAATAACTACAAAAACACACTTTCAAAGAATCATCATAAAACTGCGCAAATTCCATACCAGGCAGGAGAGATTGCACGAGTCGGAGTCACTCTCCGAGTCCTCTTCCAAGGGGTCTTTGGTGGGAGCCCAGGATTTCAGGTAGCCCGTGAAGTGGATCACGCTATATTTCTTGTCTGGAAAATTGGGCCACAAACATAAATAACAATAATGAAAACAATTTGAAAAACATGTCTTAAAAATGGAAAAAAAAAATAGAAAATAAATCTCAAAAAGGGGAGATCAATTCAGAAAACATGACTCAAAAAGGGGAAAGCAATTTAGAAAATGCCTCTCAAAAAGGGGAAAACAATTTTGAAAATCTCTTGAAAAAGGGAAGACAATTTTGAAAACATGTCTCTTGCCATTGTGGTTATCACAAGTGAGATTAATATCACCCTCAACAAAATAACAGATGGTCATCAATCCTACTTCAGTATCAAATCTGCTGTACATTATTGTATTTCCCAGCATAGAAGAAGCACCAGTGTATGATCACTACACCTTTAGTGTGAAAAAAGAATTTGGAAAATAGCCTTTATAGATTACAATATCATCATATCTTTCGGGAGAAGATAATGATAATAATAAAAGCTAAATGTAAATTAAAACTAGATAAACCTTTTAAAAACTAGTGAGCTATTGACACATCTTTATTTCATTGTGAATTAGATTCAGTATATTCAGTGCTGTTTATCATAAAGGATATCTTATCTGATCCCTTTACCAACTGGGCTTTTTCCTATGTGTCTGATTGCCTTCTCCTAATAGCTTTCTTTAAACACACACACCCACAAAAAAGATGAGCCTTAGCCCTACCTGAGTTTTGCGACTTAGATTTCTTCTTCTGGCATCCGGTGGAGGAGTCTGCCTCCTCTTTCATGACTGGCGCCGATTTGCACCTCATGCGGCAGAAAAATGCGCGCCGTGACCCTGGACATAATCTGGTCAATCCTTCGAGGTACGTCGGTTCACAGGAAGGAGAGCTATGTAAAAAAAAATCATAGTATATAAATCAAGGCTAAAGGTGTGAGAGAATTTAAAAGCATGTATTAACCCATTACCACCAGTTGACAAGATATCACGTCGTGTGGTGGCAGAATCAGCCGCCAGCAAACTGGGTGATTAGGTGCGTAGCGCTTGGCTGCAACCAGTATGGGCAAATAGCCGGAGGTATTAGGCTTATGTGTTTGAAATATCCCAGCATTTAGGTTAACGAATATTAAATCTGGTATTACACTTCTAAGATACAGACATAGCCACATGTCGTCATCCCCTCTAAATTTTCTTTATACAATACATTTGATTCACCTAAAATTTATATATCCCTCAAGCAATATCAACTAACAACAAACAAACAAATCTACAGGAACAAACCAAAGCATACGATTTCATCTAATTTCACACTGTTTCGTAACGTCAAATCTCCACTCACTTTTCGCGTCTACAAGCCTCTCTCGACGACTGATATCTGAGCATGAGAGTTGTTCTTTTACCTTCGTTAAGTCTTTAGGATGTAGTATATCAAACCAGCTTGTACCTAAGAGTTCACTCTGCAACAAACCAAAAATTATTAATAAAACAGCCAAAGCACTTATTCATGAATCATTGAAGAGGGCCATTATTTGTAAAATAAAATAAAATCTCCATGTCTTCAATCTTTCAAGAGTTAGAATGACCTCTAAAAGACTTACCTGTGTGTAGTGTAATGTTTGATATACCGATTCCGACACGTATAATATTCTCCCCTCTGTCATGACCCAACAAATAGGAAACCGTCAGCTGCCTGCAAGAACACCATACCTGTTAGACACTTGCATAGCTTCCTTGTCTCTTAATAAAAGTTTCACTGCCAATGGTAAAATTAGGTCAGGTAGCCAATTAAAGAGAGTAAACCAAGGATAAAAAAGTTTTTAATAATGAAAAGTTGATAAAAGAAAAGAAACAATAACATGAGATTACATCTGAAAGATCATGAATATAATAAGGATTCTTCTAACTTAAATACATATAACACTGAAAACCAAAAAATTAGTCAATGCAAAACAATGATAATGAATACTTTGAGATGGACTGTAATTTGCAATACATATGTATGTTGATAACCTAGCAATATCCCATAAAGAAAAAAAATAATTATGCTCACCATTTTCTTACTTAGCTATGCACTCAAAATCTGAGACCATTACTATAGATTTTGATTTTTGCAATACCTACTGTGTTGAGTCCTTGAAATTGTCCATCAAGATTATATAAGTTTCATATCTGATAATTCAAGCATAAGTAATGGCCACATGAGTTATGAGTAATAAAACCATATCTTTGCCAACATACATTCCTAAAAATAATCAATTCAATATTGAAATGAGGTATACAGAATACACTCTCACTCATATTTTAGGTCTCAAACACTGGCCCAAACCATTCTCACACAGTCACCATATTCAAAATTGGCCCTGAAACCATATCCCTCTTCTCAAGTAAAAAGTAAGCGATACTTGACAACTGCTGGCTGGGGGAGAAACTGAGATGACTTAAAGATGCTACCTGGCAAGTAGCTGTTCTGCTAAACATTTTACACCCCCTCTGCATACAGTCTGTTTGCAATTTTATCAATCACATAATAATATGGCATATAGCTAGCTTGTGTAAACCATAATTTACTGTCTATAGGTCTCTTTGTTTGGTCTCATTTGTTTCTACTTACTTTATATTTGACACAAACAATTAAATAATGAAGAGGCATAATTTGAAAATTATACTGTCCATAACTTCTACCACATTGTGATACAAGTTTAACATTGTTTAATTTGTTTTTAAAGTGCTAATGTTTAAAAATCATTTGTTTGTTCATGCTTCAAATTTTCAACATTACCCTTCAGAAGGAAAAGTAGGATTGTAAGATTTAAACACATTTAGTGTGCATAAATCAATAGCAACACAAATGTATACATATCAACCAATTAGCTTTCTCAGCTACAGAAAAGGGGTGTTTTGTAGTAGGCAGGTTTGTAACCTAGAATATAGCTGATAGACATAAAAAAGTTCCAGAAAACCATGTTTTGTGGCATTTAAGGAATTTCAATGTATGACTTGGCAATCCCTACAGCAAATGCTGTATGCTGCAGTTATCAAGGTAATTCATGTCACACCCATAGTTTGAATAATATAGACCACTCACACATTAGGCTAGAGAATAAAAATGCAATACTCACAAGCACTCATATTTTTGGCAAATTTAAAATCTAATGAACCTTTTCTTCCTTTTAAAATACTCAGCAACAATGAAAGAAAATATATATATATATATATATAAATATTTGTTGGTTACTGAAAACCACAACCAAGGATCAAGAACTTGCTCACCCATATTTACCCAAAAGATTTGTGCAACTGAGTATATAATTAAATAGATGGTTTTACTGAATGAAAAAATTAAAATTTTAACGTATAACTTTAGCAGCCTCACTCACTGGCTATAACCTGAAAACAAATGGTGGACCCATGGATTACGCCTAACATCTTAGGCTAGACCCACGAAGAGAGACTGCTGAATCTGGTTGGCTCCATGTACTCAGATGCACATAAGTATTGAATGAATTAAATTTTTAGCAGCCTTATCATCAGTAACTATACATTTGACCATTTGACACTACGGGTCATCTGAACTTAACTCACAATTCCTAAATTCTATCTTTCCAGAGCCCTCAGGGTCTAAGGATCATTGGTTGGGAACCACGGACTCAAACCATCATTAAGCCATCCACAGTGGGCATGTTTCAGGGGGTGGGATCATACTGCATTTTTCCTTTCACTGAAATTAAGAGCTATTTATTCCTTCACAAAGGAATCAGAATGACCCAATTATAATTAGATCGAGGTGATATCATAAGATATATCCTCATACATCATAGCATAACTTTAGAAAATAGCTAAAAACACACAGAACATCCTAAGATACCCATCCAAGGCCCTGTATCATAAGATGTAGTCCATTATAGAGGGAATAAAACTGTTTTCAACCCAAACTTACCTTTACAACTGAAAATATATTGTTATCCTGTTGATACCAGGGGGTCAAGTAGGGATGCTAATTGATTTCTCCTTGACAAAGTGCGCTTCCGGAGTTATTTAGTATATATATATATATATATATATATATATATATATATATATATATATATATATATATATATATATATATATATATATATATATATATATAATATATATATATATAGTTCAGTTCAGACAGATTTGCGAAGACGTCGCTTCACCCGGGCTATATGCACAAGGCGGCCCGGCATCTGCCAGCTATGAGTGCTGACTCATCTTATCTAATATATATATATATATATATATATATATATATATATATATATATATATATATATATATATATATATATATATATATATATATATAAACAGAACAGAACCTTAGTAACCATGCATGACGGTTACTAAGGTCTTGATAGGTCAACCAGTTACCAACAATAGTATGCATTCAGCATTCAATTATATCAAAAGAGAAACTTTTTCAAGGCAAACAGCTTTTATGGTAGTCTTGTTTACTTGTGTTTCCAAGCAACCTTAAAAGGATTCAGATAGGATCTATTCAGTACGGTCTAAATTACTTTGAGAAAAGCAATTGGCAATTTTCCATATAAAAAAATAACAAATAATAAACAAACAAATGTTAACCCTATGATGACAGTGCGTCACACCCATGTGACACGGCTAAATGCCCGATGACGGGGCAACACAATAGTGTGACGTTCCCAATGCAATATTGCATAGGACCATCGTAGGGGCTTTCCACTTATCGCCAGGCTCGTCTGGATTGGGTTAAAAATTGACAAAAGCAAGCATTGATAATCTAATTTCACAGGCCTTGACCTCTTGTAGGAATTCAGTCACATTCTAGACTACCAGGAGGAAATAATGAGAGTTTGTGGTTTTACTCATCTAGCACATAAAAGTGATAAAGCATAATTATAAATCCTTTAGTTTAAACAGCTAACATCTACTGGGTTGTAATTTGAGTTTCTGCACATTCTATTATGACACATGGCAATTTTCAGCCGCTGTACTGGTAACAGTGAATGGGCATCGAAAAGCCAATAACTGGCTCAGCACCAAATATCTCCTGCCTAATTTTATTTATTTTCATCAAAAATAGCCAGCCCTATTTCATATGACCTAAAATCTAACCAATATTATGATCCCATTGTTTTGTAATTTCTTTTTTGGGTACATTACAGTTCTCCTCAAGGTAACTGCACATGATATTTGGTACAATGAAACAAAACAAGCACATATATGCATACATACACACAGGCATATACACAGATATTCAAGTATGGAAACACATACATAATCCCATCCATAACTTTGACTTTATGTAAGAAAAACACAATCAATCCATCGCAGCCTTAATAATCGCATTAAAAAAAAAACTGAATCAAAATAAAATGAAAATTCTAAATATCTAAAATAAACCTCAAACCAAAAATGACCATCTTATAGAAAACAAACACTCATATCTACCTGAAGTTTTATAGAAAACAAACACTCATATCTACCTGCAGTATCAGATTCTTGAGCTCGTCATCGGAGAGGAAAGCTGGCTTGTAGTGTCCCTCTGTGTAGGAGTTGAGAGAACCCCTCAGCATCTTCATGTGTTGGACTGCCATGCGGAGCACTGTGAGCTTGTCAAGCTTTCTCGAGGTGCACACTGGGATAATGCTGCTCAGTTCCATGATGTACGTATTCATCTTGTCACGGCGGCGCTTTTCAATCTCACTATGGTTTTGTCTGTTGGGAGACCTATAAATAAAATTCTCCTTATTATAACTAGAGCATGGCACTGCTACGATTTTCTTTTTATCTTCTTTTAGGATACAACACATGCTGGCAGGGGCTAATATGAACCATTGCGAATGGAAAGGTTTTGAAATAAATAAACCTAGTTAAGGTAACACTATTCTGTGACTACAGATTACAACTATTAACCACTTGCAAATATACATTACTTTCAATATCATATTTAAAAAAACAAGAATTATTACCCTTTACTTTTAAATATTCAGAAGCAGAGCACCAAAATCTATATGAATCCCCTGTATAACCAATCTGGAAAGTTATAAATAGAGTCTAAGCTCTATTTATTAATCTCTATTTATTTCATCTTATTTTTGTGCCAAAGAGAGAAAGAAATTTATCAATATTCTGACTTACAGATACACTATCACCCTAATATCAGACTCTCACTAACATTCCCTAACCAGCAATTACTGATCCCTTTTCAAAAAATATTTTCTATCCAAAACTATCAACCTTTTTGGGCCACCAATCATGAGAATTTTCCACACAACACTGTTTCCAAAAGCAGAATCCTTTTCTATTAGCACTGACATTTCTGTCCTCTCTGCAATGATTTCTGTAATTCACTTCCTATACATAGTTTCCTTATTTTCGATATCTTTTCACTTAGAAAATCTGCGAGATCACATAGTAAAAATACCCTAATAATAAATATCATTATTATGACATTATGCAAATTCCTGAAAAAAATCTGACTCAATCATTTTCAATTCTTTCAACACTGTAAAACACAAATCACAATAACTACACATAATGCACTATCTTGCATCTTCAGAGCATGAATACAATATATTTTTCATGCTATACTTAAGTTCTTAACCTTAATATTGAGAAAATAACATCATAATATAAGAAATTACATACAACTTACATACTATTTTACCTTAATCATGAAAAACTGAAAGATATGACTATGGGCTTTGGTCAGTGACTTTGTATTAGAATTAATAGCTATTACAGTAAGTACATATGCCAGCAATGCATCAGATTCTGAACAAATACTAAATAGACAAACTATGAAATGGAGCTTGACAAAAAAAAAAAAAAAAAAGATACTTTATCACTCGGTATCTGTTGTGACTAAAAAAATACAAAACAAATGAAACCATATAACAATTGCCTTTAATAAATATATATTCCTTATCAAACTCTAAGACATTTACACAACATTATGTTCATAGAGCTATACTACATCAGCTACTACCAGAAAAATGCCACATTGGGTTAACAAACTAATGATATATATGAAATAAAATGAAAAATATAATGGAAAATAAAAATCATTCACACATTAGCATGCAAATAGATAAATGCCAAATGATATTATGAAAAGCTATAGAAGTAAATAGATACTAAAGTATCAATTCTCATAATGACTGTGCTTTGCTGATGAATACTGATATTTTCATTACAGACCCTCTTCCCTCCTACATGTTGAGGAAACCCACAATAAAAGAAAAGTGAAAAAATAAAGGACTATCAATTTAGTGTGGAAAAAAACTAATAAAAGTAAAGGAAGAAATAAAATAACATAAGAGTCAATATCACTGCAAATGAGAAAGAGACAAAACAGCAAGAAAAAGAAAAACTTTAAACAGAAGAGTCAACATCCTTCTAATAACACTTGAAGAATCAAACTTTTTTCTCCTCTTTCTCCTCTCCCTCCTCCCCACCCACCCTCCCCCCTTCTCCTCTTCCCATCCCCTCTCCTCTCCCCCTCCTCATCACACAGCCTCCCCCCTCCTCCTTACACACCCTCCTCCCTCCTCCTCTTCCCCACCCCACTCCTCTCCTCTCCCCCTCCTTCCTCCTCTCCTCTCCTCTCCTCTCCTCTCCCTCTCCTTCCTCCTCCTCCTCCTTCAACCCACCCCTCTCCTCTCCCTCTCCTTCCTCCTCCTCCTCCTTTAACCCACCCCTCTCCTCTCCTCTCCCCTCTCCTCCTTCCTCCTGCTCCTCCTCCTTCAACCCACCTCTTGTTCCAGTCTCCCGCCGTCCTTGGGATCTTGAGAGAGTCGCCGTCATCGTCATTGCTGTCACTGCTATAAGGACAAAAGGATTATTTGAGGTTACGTCTTCTATCAGAAAAGGATGATGCCAGGGAAATCTTGTTCTAAATCAATTCATTAGTGAGTGTGTGTGTGTGTGTGTGTGTGTGTGTGTGTGTGTGTGTGTGTGTGTGTGTGTGTGTGCGTGTGTGCGTGTGCGTGTGCGTGTGCGTGTGCGTGTGCGTGTGCGTGTGCGTGTGCGTGTGCGTGTGCGTGTGCGTGTGCGTGTGCGTGTGAGTGTGAGTGTGATTGTGAGTGTGTGTCTGTGAGTGTGTGTCTGTGAGTGTGTGTCTGTGAGTGTGTGTCTATGAGTGTATGTCTATGAGTGTGCATCTGTGAGTGTGTGTCTGTGAGTATGTGTCTGTGAGTGTGTGTCTGTGAGTGTGTGTCTGTGAGTGTGTGTCTGTGAGTGTGTCTGTGAGTGTGTCTGTGCTTGTGCGTGTGTGTGCATGTGCGTGTGTGTGTGCGTGCATGTGTTTGTATAATCATACATGCATATGGATACATACATAAATATGTGTATGTTTATATGTGAACATATACTTATACTTATACTTATACATAAATATATAAATACATATACATATACACATATATATAAACAAATATATATATATATATATATATATATATATATATATATATATATATATATATATATATATATATATATATATATATATATATATATATATATATATATATATATATATATATATATATATATATATATATATATATATATATATATATATATATATATATATATATATATATATATATATATATATATATATATATATATATATATATATATATATATTATATATAAACAAATCCTCCTCCACCTTGTCCCCTGACTTACATAAAAGACCCCCTGCGCTTCTTGGAGCCCGTTCCGGAGGAGAAGGAAGCCATGGAATTGCACTCAGATCGGTACTCCGGAAAGTCATAGTTGCCAAGGTCAAACATGGTGCAGGAAGTTAGGCCTGATGGAGACATGGAAAGAGAGACAGAGGGATTTAGTCTTTTTACATTTTCTCTTTTCTTCTTTATATTCTATTTCTTTTTATTCTCCATCTTATTTACTGTGTTTTTCTTTGTTTTATTCATATTTTTGCTATATAATTTTATGATGTGCAAGTCATTTGCATTTTTTTTGCGTGTTCATGAAGGGGGGAGGGGTTGGATGGGTAGGTGGATAGGTGGATAGGTGGGTGGGTGGATAGGTGGATAGGTAGATGGGTGGATAGGTGGATGGATGGATGGATGGATGGATGGATGGATGGATGGATGGAGGGAGGGAGGGAGAAGGAGGGAGGTAAGGAGGGAGGGAAGGAAGAAGGAAGGAAGGAAGGGAGGGAGGGAAGGAAGGAGGGTGGGAAAGAAGGAAGGAGGGCAGGAAGGAAGGAGGGAAGGAAGGAGGGAAGGAAGTAAGGAGGGAAGGAAGAAGGGAGGAGGGAATGAAGGAGGGAGAGAAGGAAGGCGGGTGGGTGGGTGGGAAGTAAGGAAGTAAGGAAGTAAGGAAGGAAGGAAAGAGGGATGGAAGGAGAGAAGGAAGGCTGGAGGGAAGAAGGGATGAAGGAGGGAGGGAGGGAAGAAGGGAAGGAATGAGGGAGGGAAGGAGTATGGAGATAAGGAAGGAGGGAAAGAAGGAAGGACAAAAGGATGGAAGGAGGTAAGGAGAGAAGGAAGAAGGGGAGGAGGGGGAAGGAGTGAAAGAAGGAGGGAAGGAAGGAAAGAGGGATGGAAGGAGAGAAGGAAGGATGGAGGGAAGAAGGGAAGGAAGGAGGGGAGGAAGGAGGGAAGGAATGAGGGAGGGAAGGAGTATGGAGATAAGGAAGGAGGGAAAGAAGGAAGGACGAAAGGATGGAAGGAGGTAAGAAGAGGAGGAAGAAAGGGAGGAGAGGGAAGGAGGGAAAGAAAGAGGGAAGGAGGGAAAGAAAGAGGGAAGGAGGGAGGGAAGAAGGGAAAGAAGGGGAAGGAGGAGGAGAGGAGGGAGGGAAGAAGGGAAAGAAGGGGAAGGAGGAGGAGAGGGAAGGAATGAAAGGAGGGAAGGAAGGAGGGATTGGATGAAAGCATATATATACATGAGTATGTCCCTATTATCTTTATCTTTTTTTAATACAGTATAATGCCAGGAAACACATTTCAGCCATGCATACCCTATACAACATATCGCAAAAGTGTTTTGAAAAGTCAACATCAATACAAGCAACAAGCAAACAGTATTCACGATGACTTTCACTAGAGTAAATAAACCCCACAATATCCTTCTTGTCATGCCTTTCCAATGAAATAACGACTTTGCATAAAATCTTGAGAAAACACCGTGTGCAGTTCAAAAGGCTTAAGATTTGGCTTTATGATAGGCCTTGTTACCTTGAAATTTAAATCCATTTGTAATCATTTGGATGATGATGGTGATGGTGGTGGAATTATTGATGATGGTGATGATGATGATGATGATGATGATGATGATGATGATGATGATGATGGTGATGATGATGATAAAAATTATATATATAATTATTCCAACCATAATAAAAATAATAACAATATAATTTTCATAATCTAATCATAATCAAAATAACAAATATAATAACAACAACAATAATTATAACAATACATTAAAAAAAAAGGATAATAATAACAATAAAAATACTAATACCAATACTAATATTAATGATAACAATAATGACTAGGTTAATAATACCAATAATATTCATAATGACAAAAATCATAATCACAATCATAATCATATACATATACATATACATATACATATACATATACATATACATATACATATACATATACATATACATATACATATACATATACATATACATATACATATACATATACATATACATATACATATACATATACATATACATATACATATACATATACATATACATATACATATACATATACATATACATATACATATACATATACATATACATATACATATACATATACATATACATATACATATACATATACATATACATATACATATACATATACATATACATATACATATACATATACATATACATATACATATACATATACATATACATATACATATACATATACATATACATATACATATACATATACATATACATATACATATACATATACATATACATATACATATACATATACATATACATATACATATACATATACATATACATATACATATACATATACATATACATATACATATACATATACATATACATATACATATACATATACATATACATATACATATACATATACATATACATATACATATACATATACATATACATATACATATACATATACATATACATATACATATACATATACATATACATATACATATACATATACATATACATATACATATACATATACATATACATATACATATACATATACATATACATATACATATACATATACATATACATATACATATACATATACATATACATATACATATACATATACATATACATATACATATACATATACATATACATATACATATACATATACATATACATATACATATACATATACATATACATATACATATACATATACATATACATATACATATACATATACATATACATATACATATACATATACATATACATATACATATACATATACATATACATATACATATACATATACATATACATATACATATACATATACATATACATATACATATACATATACATATACATATACATATACATATACATATACATATACATATATAGATAGATAGATAGATAGATAGATAGATAGATAGATAGATAGATAGATAGATAGATAGATAGATAGATACATATATATATATATATATATATATATATATATATATAGATATAGATATAGATATAGATATAGATATAGATATAGATATATATGTATATATATATGTATATACATATATATAAATATTTATATAAATATTTATATAAATATTTATATAAATATTAATACAAATATTTATACAAATATTTATACAAATATTTATACAAATATATATATAAATATATATACAAATATATATATATAAATATATATACAAATATATATATAAATATATATACAAATATATATATAAATATATATATAAATATATATATAAATATATATACAAATATATATATAAATATATATACAAATATATATATAAATATATATACAAATATATATGTATATATATATATATATATATACATATATACAAATATATATATAAATATATATATAAATATATATATAAATATATACATATCCATATACATATAAATACACACATATAAATATGAATCTTCATATTTTTTCCCTTCTATCCTTTCTCCATGTTGAGAGAATTATAGACCATGCCCTCTCAACAGGAAATTTTTTTAATTTTGAAAAGGTTTCTCCCTTCCATAACCTCTGTATCTAGCCTTAGAAATAACTTTCAATATGATAAAAGTACAAATTCCTTTCATTATAAACATAATTACTGAGTGTATATTCTTAAATACAAGATGGAATTTACTCTCTATATATACTGATAGCCTCGATTACCAGCAAACGCTAAATATATTAGTCCTGGTTGCTAAATAGGAGCTAGGATTCTGTAAATGCGTAAATACTCTCTATCTTCCCAAGAATCATGCATTCAACGACACCAATGGAAGGGAAGCTATCCGAGTATCACTAAATCCCCTCATTTATCCGTAACTCCACAGCTCAGGTAAAAATTTCCTCTTGCAGTTCTATCATCACTTTAGCCCAATGATCTCTCATTTCATAACATGTCTAATATATGTCTTTACCTGTTATAACTACAAACATATTGTGGTTATGTCATCTTATTCATCATGGCTTATCATCGTGAATATTCAATCTACCATATGAAGAATAGCATTAGATACTTTTCTTTTTCTCTTTTTACATTAGATGTTGTATGTGTATCTGAATACAGGAAAATGCTAATACAACTCGTATACTCACAAGCTCATCCATTTGACACATCTATAGACAACATGCAAACATGTTACCTACAATTTTAATTGTTTTAGACAAATACCTAAACAGATAACATAGCACTGTTACTTTTAACAAAATCAAATATTTCTTGTATGAATTCCCCAAGTTCCGGAATAAACCTAAGTGTATCCTTAATTAATTCCCACTTTCAGAAAAAACTAAACAAGCATGGATGTACTTCCACTCTTAAAAATCTATGAGTAAAGAAAGTGTGGGGAAAAAATATCACAGGAAGAGACCAAATCTGAAGCATATGCTGTGGAGAGAATTCAATAATGCAACATTACTCAAGTCCTGAATTAAATATTATAGATCTCAATACTACACCTCATTTTCTCTATCTACCATACCATTATCACGATTCTCTATCATTATCATTTGCAGTAGCATCCTTCCTTCCTGATTAATCACTATTCCAAGGTATGATAACAGCAATGCAATAATCAATTTTCTCAACTTTTACTGCATCGCACCTGAAAATCACGTAATTCTATCACTCGACTAAATCATTTTACATTTCAATATACCACATGAAATACGTTACCTATAGCTCTCTAACTGAAAAAACAACACATTAATTCTTTAATGCCAATAAGAGAAGAAGAAAAAAAAAACACAAACGATAGAATCCTTCCCATGAACAAAAAAATATCAACACACGAAATCCCTCTATGCTGAACACCCCTAAAAATAGATAATTAACACACGACTTGTACTCTACCTTCTATATGGAAGGTCTCATGAAGTTAAAAAGATACAGAAGAAGCGAAAACATGGATGGCTTTGCGGTAAAATTGACGTGTTCCATCACATATCCATCGACTTCCTCAACTCGACTCAGGAAAACAACAAATATCAGCTGGTGAGAGATGCGACGTCGTGCCTAAAACTTTTAAAGTGTCGTACGTATAAAGTGATGATTGTGCGGTGGATATATCTACGTTTATATCTTATTTCTTGTTATGTATATATTTTTTGATTTATGTTCTTTGAGTTTGGGTTATTTTTTAGGATTTTGGGGGCTCTCGTATGATGTTGTTTGTTTTTTTGTTTTTCTTTAGCATGAACAAATGCTGTTCGAAAGAGAATAGCTTTAAAGCATTCAATAAATATCTACCTCTTTTTTTATCCTTTCATCGAGAAAAATAATGCATTTTTTGTTATTTCTCCGACTCCCCTTATCGTGATACAGAAATTGAGTGACTCAGAAAGCATAAATGAGAAAGCATGTCCTCCATTATCAACAGGTTGGATTTTGCATAAGGATTCAGCTGCGCACACAGAATACAAGAAAAAAAATGTACACGTACATAAACTACTCTCCAACATGTAATCGCAGTCAATAAGAAACAACAGAGATATGTATTCATTACCAAAGCAACGCGATGCAAATCTTTTAAAAATATCTTTAAAAATATATATATATATTGTGTTGAATACCGGTGACGCAGATGAAAATTGTCGGGGATGAGGGGAAGGGGGGTGGAGGGGACCCCAGTGCAACATCGAATGCAACAATTACAGTTATATCAATTGATCTAAAAGTATATCCATGTTTCAGAAGACATAGATATGTCATTGCTGACTGAAGTGTATGTAGTAAATACGGAGAGATCCCCCATCCCTTGAAAAAAAAAATAATAATAAAAAATATGTATAGATACAAGATTTGTCATTTTGTTTCTCAAAATATAAATGAATGATTCATCCTATATGACAAAATACTGACAAACAAATATGTATAACAAATATCAAAATGTATATTAACCAATAACGGTAAACCATGAAAATAACTATAAGTAGAAGATTTATATTGAAAAAACAACAACAACAGCATATAATCGATAAAGTGATTGACAAAGAGATATTGTATTTAACTAACAAAAACAGCAAACACAAAGCAAACAAAATGAACACAAAATCACAAAATCATGTAACACAAGGCCAAATTATATTTTGCGTCGCGGAATTAGCAATCATTATGATAATTATAATGGTAATAATAATGATAATAATAATGATGAAAAGAATAATAACAATAATAATGATGACAATATTAATGATGATGATGATAATGATGATAGTAATGATGATAAGAATAATAATGATAATAATGATAATAGTAATGATAATAATGATCATGATAATAGATGATAATGATAATAAAGATCATAATGATGATAGTAATAAGGATGATAATAATAGTAATGATGATGATAGTGATAATAATGATAATGGTAAATATAATAACAGTAACGATAATAGTAATAATGACAACAGTAATAACGATAATGATTAATGAGGCTGATAATAATACTGATGATAATATATAATGATAATAATAGTAATGATAATAATGATAATCATATTAACAAAATAATTATGATAAAGACAATAATAAGGATGATAATGATAACAACAAAATAATGAGGAAAATGATAATGATGATGCTGATGATAACAATAATAATGAGGAGGATAATGATAACAATGACAATGATGATAGTAATGATAAAAAAGAAACGAAACGAAATAATAAAACGTTACCATGATATGATAATGATAGTAGTAATGATGTTTATCATAATGATAACGGTAATGATAACGCTGATATTAATTATTAATGACAAAGACCGTAAAAATGATGATGATAATGATAAAAGTAATGACAATAACAATAATAACAATGATAGTGATGGTGAATATGATAACAATAATGATGGTAATGATAGTGATGATGATAACAATAAGAATAATAGTCATTATCATCACTGTTATAATCATCATCATTAGCATGTTTCTTGCCATTACTGTTATCATTATTATTATCATAATCATCATACTTATCATTCTCATTTTATCATTATTACGATAATTATTACTATTCTGTCTGTTGTTACCATTATCAATACTATTACTATCATTACTATTATTATCATTGTCATTATCATTTCTGTTTTTATCAATTTCATCATTATTAGTATTTTCATGATCATTGTTTTCGTTACTAGCATCCTTATTTTCTATATATTATCATCATCACAATCACTATCATCATCTTTATTATTCATAATAGTATTATGATCATTATCATTATGATTTTTACTACTTTTATCATAATTACCATCATCAATAATGATATTATTATTATCATCATTATCATTATTGTTATCATTATTATTATGATTATCATCATTATAATTATCATCCCTATTATCATTAACGTTATTATTATAGTAACAATAATGATAATAATAATGATGATAATAATAATGATAATAATAATAATGATAATGATAATAATAACAATAATGATAATGATAATAATAATAATAATAATGATAATGATGATAATAACAATAATGATAATAATAAAAATAATATAAAAATGACAATAATGATAATAACAATAATGATGACAGTAATGATTATAATGAAAACAGTAATGATTTTAGTAATCATAACAACAATTATCATTTTATTTTTTATTATATTATTTCTACCCTTATCATTATTACCCTATTATTGTATATAATCATTGCTATAATCATCATGAACACTATCATTATCAGCATTTTCAGTATTATCATCATTATCATCATTATCATTATCTTTATTATGACTATTGTTCTTATCATTATTACTATTAGTAGTAGCATTAGTATTATCATCATTATAATCATTATTGGCATTATCATCATCGCTATTATTTTCATAATTATGAGGAAGATCATAATACATACAACAATAATGATGATAATGATAGTGTTAGTGATGAATATAATTAAATAATATTATTGATAATAATGATGATAATAGCAAAAGTAATATTAGTATTCGTAGTGACAATAATGGTGGTTATGGTTTTAACAACAACATTAATGGTAATGATGTGATGATTATAAGAGTAATAACGAAAATCAGAAAAATAATACTAATACTTATAATGGTGATGATCCTAGTGATAACAATAACAACAATAACATTGATATAACGAGCTGATATTATCCGAAAATTTAAGTAAATATAGCAAGTCAGATGAACGAATGAGTAATTACGTCATAAATTGTGATTGAGAGTGTGATGAAGGTGATGGATGCAAAGGAACAAAGACAAAAAAACTAAAAGCGCACACGAGGTCACACGGATATGTAAAGGAGGGAAATTAAGTGCAGAAATGACAGATGAGGAAAATTGAATAAAAAGCTATTTGCATAAAATCGATTTTATTTCGTTCCCCAACTATCCAAAGATATATATGTGAAGATACTGGCACGTGGAGACGTACGCACGTACACACACACACACCCATACACACACACACCCATACACACACACACACACACCCATACACACACACACCCACACACACACACACGCACCCATACACACACACACCCACACACACACACACACACACCCATACACACACACAATCACACACACACACACACGCATACACACAATCACAAATACAATGAATACATACCACACCGTACCTACATGCATACCAACCTATCGCCCCTTGGTTTATTCTGTGAACACCGTTTTATCTTTTACAAGGCCAGGATTCCGCACACTTTTATTTTTGAAAGAAGGAGAGAAAAAAAAAAAATGGCCAGGTTAGCTGCGCATCGCTTGTCACTTTTTTTTTTTTTTTTTTTTTGTGATTTTTGTTGCTGGCACTGTTCTTGTTGTTGTTGTTTTTTTATTGTTGTTGAGACTTTGTGACCTCCGTCTGTCCTTCGTTTGTATGACCTTCATATTCGTTTTCGCTCTAATGGCATCGTTTTGGGACCTTTTTATATACTCTTTTGTGAGTCCTTTATTTTTTTGGTCGTCTATGCCTTTGTTTCTGACTGACTGACTGATTGATTGACTGACTGAGTGACTGGCTGGCTGGCTGGCTGGCTGACTGAATGAACTGATTGATTGATTGATTGACTGACTGGGTGACTGAATGAACTGATTGATTGATTGATTGACTGACTGGGTGACTGGCTGGCAAGCTGGTTGGTTGGTTGGGTGGTTGGTTGGCTGTCTAACTGACACTCACTGATTCACCCACTGACTGACTGACTCATTCACTCAATAACGCACACACGCACACAAACACACACACTAACATACGCACATAAAATAATGCACACCATCATGCATGCGTAAATTAGACCTTGCATGAACGGTTTCATGAATATAAACACATAAATGCATAGTCACTTCACCTGTTAGAAAAAAGAAAAGAAAAATGTTTATAAGACCGACTCAGTGCGTGACGTTCATGTCCGTTAGTAGTTTTAAATGTCCTTTTAAAGAAACATATATTCAGGTTGTATTAATTTAAGATTGTATCTAAATTCTAGATTCAGATTGCAATCCTATACGTTCGAATTGCATTAAAATTGCATGGCTATTCATTCAAAGCAATACAAAATTACATTTTTATGAATTTTAAAAACGCATTTTAAGATTCATGTTTTCAATGGTGTTCATGTAGCATTTCTATACATTTAGATTATATTTAAACAGCATTCAGTCTTTATTGTAATACATTCATATTGCATTAATTAACAACTATCAGGTTAAATCCAAAAATGCATTTCATAACCACTTGATCGAGTTTTCTCTTATTGAAAATGTTGAGGTTGATTAAAGTCACGTGACCAATCTTGGTCACTCTGGTCATGTCAGTATGTGTATGTGAGTGTGTCTGTATAGGAGGGAAAATGGGAATCCTTGAGTGTATGTTTGTTTGTATATGTATATGTATGTATGTATATATATATATATATGCATATATATACATAAATATATATATGTATATATATACAAACATACACTCAAAGATGTGTATGTGTGTGTGTGTGTCTTCATTCATGAACACGAGTGTATGATGAAAGGTGTGGAGTCGACAGTAAAAAAAAAAACAAAAAACTTTGGCACCATTAAAAAAAATCTAACTTCTCATCCTCTGACATTCAGTTAGCTTCACAGTCGCTTCCTCCTTCGTGGAGGCCTTGAAGCACGACAGCAATGGATAATACTGCGTGCTGCCCCACTTCGGTGACTGCCTTTTACATTTACTCATACTCCTTTCAGACTATATTCAGTTTACACCCAAATTACTTTCATACATTCTCAGTGCATTGGAACTATCTTCCTTTTGGGACTCAGGACATTTCAGCTGACTTCATTCCACACCTGCGACACCCTCACCGAAACCAAAAGCCGGTTCCTGAATTTCAGGGATTCTTCTATAATGTTGGAGTATTTAAGATAGTTCGAAACTACAACAGTAAGATAACAGAGGAATCGCATTCTTACATACTTTGGTTTATCTATTTATTTATTTATCTATTTATTTTATGTAACTGTTCAGGGCCTTGGGGAAAAATCGACAAGCAGAGGACGAATTCCAGAGGGGCAGTGTGGCCAAATGGGGGTAAACGAGCCGCTAACAGGCTAGAGGACCAGTGGCTACCTTGGCCACTACTTGACGACGCGATGCCCTGTTCCTGCCTTCATTCCTGCTCGTTTTAGATACTCTAAGGAGAAAAACAGAAAAAAATCAACCAAGGTCAATCAACCACTGGCGAGAATTAACATGTTCAATTTGACGCTCTTCATTTTCTTTTCAGTCTCTACTTTTAGTATTTTTCCATTTTCAACTTATAGCGCTTTTCTTGCAGATTTTATGAAATTTCAGTTTTATGTTAAATGTAATCGTCATGTCTGTTCTTTTCATTTCAACAGAACTTTTAACGTCTTTTGTGAAAGAGAATAAACCCGTTGCAAGAGGCGGTATACATATTTATGAAAATCCATCTAATCCAGTCTCTATGCTAAAGTACAGAATATTTTCGGCTCTCAAGAATAAGTGTCGTTATCATACCATGGGAATTTATTCACTAATGTTCTTTATGTTATTCTTTTTTATATCCTTGCAGTTAATTGAGCCATGTTCTTTATAATCACTTTTATCGTAAGTTTTACAGGATCACTGTTTTTCGATCAATTCGCACCTTAACCTTAACTGCTTCAGGGACGGCGACTGGTAAGGCAGTCTGACATATGAGTTCCCTGTTATCATAGAAGATCTTGATTTAGAACTAAATGGTTCCCGTGTAAGTGTTCATTTTAGAAATATGTAGCTTGATTTTTTTTTTTTTTTTTTTTTTTTTTTTTTTTTTAGTAAGACGTTGCAGTATTACAGTGCCATTCTTGTGAAATTCTTGAAGTAAATATGACCATCACATAACGAAGCATTTACGGTCATATTCTCTCTCCTTTCGGAATACTCAATTACTGATTTTTTTTTACCTTTTCATTTCCGTTTCTTTTGCCAGTAACTGATAATTAGACAGGCGACAACAAAGACCATGTGAGCGGCACTTAAACCAGCGCAAACATCGGGCATCTCTCTTCAGCTGAGGCAAAGTGTGAACATAGAAATTAGTATGCATTACAGTCTCCATGCCCCTTTTCAGTATGAGGCTTTCGGTTTCATACCAGAAGGCATACACTTATCGCAAGGAAACAAGGCATTGTCTGAATGCATTACATAGATCCAAAGACACCGCCGGCTTGGACGATTTTTCCCTTTTTTTTTACTTTTTGACAAGCATATGGAGACGAGAGAAGAGAGAAGTGAGAAGTGAGAAGTGAGAAGTGAGAAGTGAGAAGTGAGAAGTGAGAAGAGAGAGGAGAGAAGAGAGAAGAGAGAGGAGAGAGGAGAGAGGAGAGAGGAGAGAGGAGAGAGGAGAGAGGAGAGAGGAGAGAGGAGAGAGGAGAGAGAGAGAGAGAGAGAGAGAGAGAGAGAGAGAGAGAGAGAGTAGTAGTAGTAGTGGGGGGGGAAAGGGATGGGGCGGAGAGAGGAAGATGGAGAGAGGGAGAGAAAAAGAAAGAGATAGAGAGAGAGATTGTATACGGCATGTGTGCACAATATACATGTATTGCGGTTGTGGTTGTGTGGTTGCATGTGCGCAGACAGCTCACGTACTCATTTACAATATGACGTGCATCACTAATGCCTATTTGTGCATTACCATGCAAATATATGCATTATCTCATCTAATCGTATTTTAAACACGTGCGATTTATGATATTTGTAAATAATTTTTGAAGGAAAGGAACACATACATGTAAGAAAAAATACATGACTCGAAGATATTGAATTCCTCAAATTGTTGATTATTGTACATCTTGGTAACTTGTTATGAGTCTCCTTAACGTTTATGTAACATTGTTCTTAATTATTATATTTTTATTGTGTCAATTCCGATTAAGGAAATGGATAGAATAGCGTGTATTTGTAATTTCTATTATGAAATGTTATCGTGATTCATAGTCCTTCTCGATAAAAAATGCTCTTTTAAAAGATTATACATATAACTTTCCTCACAGAAGAACATTCCAATAATCTATAAAATGCTCGCCGTAATATCCCTTCGACTTTATTATATTATTTATCCCCAACATGAATAAAATATCACAAAACCCACTAATCTATATAAAATTCATCATATCTTAAACAAATAAGTCGAAAATGAGTAGTTTTCGACATAAAAACTAAAATCAAGTCAACGGTCGGGACGTTGTTGACAAACAGGGAGAATCGAGTCACTTGAGGGAAGAACTTGTCTCAAAATGCCGGCAGAAAATCTCGAAGAACAAGGTCTGGAGAAGAATCCAGACCTTAACCTCGCCCAACTTAAATTCTCCCTCACTTTAAGTGACTTCAAGAATGATTCTAAGATGAAAGAGGAGCTTATGCAGGCCATTCAGAAAGATAGTAAGTGTTACGAGTACTTTTGTATTTTCTTTTGCTTATGTGATGGAAAATATAATCTCAGTTTTGAGGTAATATTGATTTTAAGCTTAAATATAGCCATTGGTGTTTAGATTTGTAGTTATTTAGAGTGTAAGGTAGATGCTTTAAATAGGCAGTGTCCTGTCTCTCACGAACAAACCCATCACTTACCCTCCTTATTTGAGGTAACGCATTTAATTCGGTGTTTGTCTAGATGGTAAATAATAACCACTTTTTGTGATGGTATTATGGTACTTTTCTGATTAATGTCTGCCATTAACATAAGATCTGTAAATCATTTCGATATTAAACACTTTCCATCTATTATGTATGTGACACACTAAATGCCATTTAAAGGAAATCTAAGAAGTATGACCAATTGTTAGATACTTTTCATCTAATATAACTGTCACACATATTAAAAGTATAGATGATAATTGATGTAGAAGTACCAGCCTGTCATAACTTGTATTACATATCAATAAAAACTTTCATTTCACCTTCTAAAAGATATGCATCAAGATACCTTGAGTATTATATTATAAGCCTCCCCAGATGTGAATATCAATAACTGCAGGTGAAATTTTGTCTGCAAGGACTATATACAAAGATACACAAAGTCTAGATTAATACCAATTTTATTGAGTATTTTTTAACCGCAATTGCATTGAATTACATGATATGTCATGGGAATAATTCACTCAAGCCTGGTGATATCCTATCACATCATGATTTCTCCCTCTAAATATGCATCATAGAGAGTTACATAATATATTTATTGCAGTTGCTTTTTTATTGACATATTTCTTCTTGACTTGTCTAAAAATTGTAAAAAAATAAATACAAAAATGGGTGAAAAGGCCTCTAAGAGGCACAGTTTAACATCGTCCTGGGAGAGACCTCACAGGTGGAGGTGTTTGTTATCTTTACAGAGGCAGCAGCATTAGGTAAATACTTGCTCTGTTATGTATCGGTTAAATGACCCTATATAACTTTTAACCTCATATGTGATGGGCATGTCATAGATGAAAATGTCTCAAAAAATGTCTTAGAATTCATTGTCTTGTCAGCTATATGCACGGTTTACTTTTTCTGTATATCAGAGACTTTGTGAGAAGTTAATGCTATCAAAGGAGATAAGAATGATGTGGCATTAACCTCGAAAAGCCTTGCCTTGCTACCCAGTTGCAATAAACCTCAAATTCTTAATTTCCCTGTGACCAATTTTGATCTTTGATGTTTATGAAACTCGACTTTCTACACCAGAAAATGCCTCTCATGCTGGAGGTAACAGAGTTATTGAACATTAGACCGTTATAGTTCAATAGAAAATGGAGGGATAGGGCAGGGGGAGCTTTGATAGAATGACTACAACTTTTGTATTACTTGTATAGTTCTTGTTAAATTAGTAGATTTTGGAACAATTTAAACTCTCGTGAACCTCATATTTGCCTTGAATATATTCCTTGTGTAAGTAATCTTTTAATTGATTCAAGGAGTTGTATACAAGATTGGTATAGGAAATTGATACTGCAAGGCTACAGTGAGTCATCAATGTGGTCAAGATGATAATGGAATGATATTGTAGGTGAAAATGATAACATAATTTCAGTCATTTATATCCCCAATATAACATTATGAAATTACAATGGACCAGATATTATCTCAGTTATCCTTTGTGTTATTATTTTTATTAAATTTTATTTTGTAAGAGATCATTATATAAGTAACCCCCCCCCCCCTCCCCCAGACATGGCCCCATTCTATGAGGAGTGCTGCCGTGACCTGGGCTGGCAGCTGGACAGTGGCATGCTCGAACGTATGAAGAAGGAAAATGAGGAGGAGCTAAAGAAGATGAATGAAGCCATTGAGGAGGCGGAAACTTCAATGGGAGAGACAGAGATCAGGGAAGCGAACCTGAAGAAAGCCGAATACCTCTCGCGGATCGGAGACAAGGTTGGTGCAAACTCTGAGGTTGAGGTTAATGATTTTTAGGTCAACTATTTTTAGCTTTCTCTTTTTGCAATATTGGGCATTTGTTATCCTCAAATACCTTTTTACATTTATATATATATATATTTTTATATATATATATATACATACACATTTTTTTATTTAACTATATTTGTCTATATTATTCTCTGTGTATCCTCTTATTCTTATTTTTCCCCATTATTTCCAGCCAAATCTGTGATTCCTTTTTTCACGGTTTTATTATCTTAGTCTGCATTTACTATGATAGTCTTAATTTATTATTATTATATCATTGTTATTATTATCATTATTTATATTTATTGTTGTCATTATTTCCCATATCATAATCATTATTAACCCAATAATAGTGACATACAGGATTTGTACTCTGGTGTGACTGCAATATGCAGATTGCAGCATTTCAGCATATCATGAATTTTAGTCTTATATCTAAATCCCCACACACTGTGTGTCTGTAAAAACATTCTGGCCCCAACTTCTTAAATTAATAAATCAAATTCACATTATCCCATTGATAGTGCTTTACAATTCCCTTTGCAAGTTCTTCATGATCTCTTGGCACCCATTCAGGAGGAGGCTGTTAAAGCATTCGCCAAGACTTACGACAAGACAGTTTCCCTGGGCCAGCGCCTTGACCTTGTCTTCCACAACATCCGTCTCGGCCTCTTCTACCTGGATCACTCCCTCATCACACGCAATTTGGAGAAGGCAAAGAGGTAACCGTTGTAGATGTATGCTATTTTTCTGTGGCACATAACATGAGTGGAAATGTATACGTAAAACTTCTTATACATTTGTTCTCTACCTAATATTTTTACACTCACAGCTTGATCGAAGAAGGAGGAGACTGGGATAGACGCAACAGGCTGAAGGTCTATGAGGGAGTCTACTGCATGGCAGTGCGGGACTTCAAAAAGGCCGCTAACCTGTTCCTTGACACAATCAGCACCTTTACATCATATGAACTCATGGATTATACTAGGTAACTAAGAAAAGACGTGAGGATTTCCAACAGCATGTTTCTCTTAACTTCCTCTTTTTTTACTATTTCTTGTAGTATAAATTCATTTATGAAAAAAATATTCCATACATTTAATTGATCTACTATGTTATTATGCTCTTTATATCAGTAACATTAAAATAACAATCAAGAGACATTGAAACACCTAGATTTCTTACAGGTTCGTAGGCTACACTGTACTTGTGTGTATGATTGCCCTGCCACGCAATGACCTTCGCACAAAGGTGGTCAAGGGATCTGAGATTCAGGAAGTACTTCACTCTGCTGATGACCTGAGATCATACCTCCTTTCACTGTATGAGTGCCAGTACCACACCTTCTTCCAGAAATTGGGTGAGTACTTAAACCTTTGGAGACAGGCCACATCTGAAGATGTTCAGCCTGGGTATGTTGATATATGTTTTCTGTTATTTTCTAGACATCTAATATGATTATCAATCTAGTTTATGATATATCAGCAAAGTGGCTCTAATTAGCATTTGGTATGATGCCCTAGTCACAGAACTCAAGGAATAAATAGCCTGTATTTTGAAAAGAAAAGGAAAAAAAAATGCAGTGTTAAAGTGATCTGACTTCACAAAATACCCTTAATAGAGGGATAAGAGTCCATTTTGTTAGATTTAGTGCCTTCTAGTTTGGAAATTAGAATCACAGCTCTGGTAACATTTTGAGAGATTTTGATGCTTATAAAAAATAGCTTTAAGGTTTTATGTTTCCTTTTTTTACTTTCTTCCTTTCTCAAGCCTTTCTTAAATGCTTCAAAAACTTTTCTTAATTCAAGACTTTTTTTGACCAGCTTGGGTTGAAGGCGAGCTACGACATGATCGCCTGCTGGCACCCCATTACAGGTACTATGTGAGGGAGATGCGCATCTTGGCTTACACACAGCTGCTTGAATCTTACCGATCTCTCACACTTCAGTACATGGCCACTGCCTTTGGTGTCTCCACAGAATTTGTTGACAGGTAAGATTTTTCTCTCTCTCTCTCTCTCTCTCTCTCTCTCTCTCTCTCTCTCTCTCTCTCCCTCCCTCCCTCCCTCCCCCTCCCCCCCCCATGTTAGGCTTTATTTGATATTGATTTTCTCTGACTAGAAATTGAAGATGAAAGAAGGAAAGTATGATAGATAAAGTCAACTGATTTTGTTGTAAGTCTAAACATTTTCCCACACTATTTCAGGGAACTGTCAAGGTACATTGCTGCTAACCGTCTCCACTGCAAGATCGACAAAGTGGGAGGCATCGTAGAGACCAACCGACCAGACTCCAAGAACTGGCAGTACCAAGCCGTGATCAAGCAAGGAGACATCCTCCTCAACAGAGTACAAAAATTATCAAGGGTCATTAATATTTAGGTCTAATTTCAAGTATAATGTTTATTTTCTCTCTCTTTTTTTTGTATTTTAATATGTGCTTTATTTTTCATCTCAGTCTATAAGAAAGATAGTTTTATGAACACTAAATGGAAGTTTTTCAGTTAGAGGATGATGTGGTTGTTGAGTCTATTAGGACCTAGGGTTGCCTGGGGCTACAATTTGTAAATTGTCTTAATTTAAACAAACCCAAATATTAAGAATGGAAAATGAGTTTCTACAATAAAAAGAATAAACAATATTTTTAATTTTCTTTCCTACAGTATGACACTTAGTTTATTGTAAAATGGATGGATAGTAGATATAGTATGCCTATATTGAGGAATTTCAATTGGGAAACAACTATACTTTCTCTATAGAGTTCTGACAAAAAGCATAGTGATTGCATAGACACTCATATATGAAATCTTTGAATTTACTTTTCAAATTCAGCTCAAATTTCACCAAATTTTATCATATGTCTTGATAATCTTTTTCAATTGAAGACAAATTTATCATAAAAATTCAGTTGTGAATGATCATTGTACCCATCCACTATACCTGTGGATATCAGGAAAAGGTATTTACAAAGAGAGAGCAAAGGTCATGATTTGTATAAAATGTGAGGGATGGAAAAATCTGAAATATCAAACTGGAAAGGAAAGCATAATATATAGATATCAAAATAGATTCATAGTCAAGCTCTGGCTCTTGATTTCTTTATTCTTCATAAAAAAAAAGTTTGTTTAACCATATTAAAAAGTTTGTTACAAAATTTTTATTTGCTATTCCTTTTTTATCTTGTTATGCAATCAATTTCATGTTTTGGTCAACATTACTTCCTATACATTGTATGAAAATCTTGAAAGAAAGAGGAAGCTACAGAAGTAAAATTAATCTTATTTCATTCTTAGTTGAAAAACTAAAAGGAGAGTGACTGCAGAAAAAAACAACAAATACAATCAAGAAGTTTATTTACATCAAAGTTTCTATGATTAACAAAAATATCTAGGCACCACAAGGAAGGCCTATTAAATAAATCACCTCTAAATAACTAAATACATGTTAGTATGGAAGGTATTAGGTACACTTCCATCACACCCAGACGACCTCATTAATATAAATGATGCCTCCTAAACATTAATCCACTTCTTTTTGCAACACAAAGATGGTCCATCATAAGGTTGCTTTAGTACCCCTCCTTTGAGCTAAGCTTCCTCAAGTTCAACCAGCACTCCCGCACAATCTTTGGGGTGCAGAAACACTACAGGCTTCCCATGGGCTCCAATCTTAGGCTCCTTGCTCAGGCAGCGGATTTTCTGTGCCTGCAGGTCCGCCATGGCAGACTTGATGTCATTTACCTCTATGCAAATGTGGTGCATTCCTCCATTCTTGTTCTTGTCCAGAAAATTCTGAAGAATAGGTCATCAATATATAGAGATTTTCATCATTTTTATCATTATTATTATACAAATATACATATATATATACACTTACATATATATATATAAATATACTTTTTTTTTTTTTTTTTTTTTTTTTAAGAAAAAAAACAAGGGCAAACAGCATATTTAATGTTAATAGTACTATTCACTTGTTAACCATATATTATAACTTCTTTAGTTTTTACTGATAAGAGTAAATAAGAATATGAATCATCAATCATTTTCACTGACCATAGAAAATGGAAAACAACTATTACTCTCCACTCACTTGAATGGGGCTGTTTTCTCCGAGCGGATGCAGCAATTCTAGCTTTGTGTTATCTAGCTTAACAAACACAGTGTACACACCATGTTCTGGCAGAGCCTCCACTTCGCTAACCTCTGCTCCTAAGACATCCCTATTAGGATGCGCAAATAAAATAAAAAATAATGTCAGATAATAAAATATCAAAGTTCTTCACAATCTAGAATGGCCTTTTACTGCTTAGGAAATGGTAATAATGCAGATTTATTTACTGGCATCAATAGCCAGCCCATAATCTAGCCTCTACCCATGCAGTGTGGCCAAGTAAGAAAAAGCCAAACCAAGTCTGTGCTATCAACTTCAACAGCTTTGTATCTTATGTCTTGGGATTATCACACTGCAGACTTTGGAGATGGGGGGAATATATGTATTTATGTATATATGTGTGTGTGTGTGTGTGTGTGTGTGTGTGTGTGTGTGTGTGTGTGTGTGTGTGTGTGTGTGTGTGTGTGTGTGTGTGTGTGTGTGTGTGTGTGTATATGTATGTATATGTGTGTGTGTGTGTGTGTGTGTGTGTGTGTGTGTGTGTGTGTGTGTGTGTGTGTGTGTGTGTGTGTGTGTGTGTGTGTGTGTGTGTGTGTGTGTGTGTGTGTGTGTGTGTGTGTGTGTGTGTGTGTGTGTGTGTGTGTGTGTGTGTGTGTGTGTGTAAATATGAATATGAATATGAATATGAATATAAATGTAAAAATTATATATATAAATAATATAAATATATATATATACATATATATATATATACATATATATATATATATATATTTACCTATATTTATATATATATTCATTTATTTGTTTTTACTTAATTTTATATATATATATATATATATATATATATATATATATATATATATATATATATATATATATATATATATATATATAAGAGAGAGAGAGAGAGAGAGAGAGAGAGAGAGAGAGAGAGAGAGAGAGAGAGAGAGAGAGAGAGAGAGAGAGAGAGAGAGAGAGAGAGAGAGAGATGAATGAGAGTGAGGGAGAGAGAAACACAGAAAATGAAAAAGAAAAACAAACATCTGTTACTTCTAGTATGATAGGAAAACCACTACCCTAGTCCTTCAAAAATGAATAATCTTTTTGTTGTTAATGTCTACAATAAACAAACATAAATCAGAAAAAAAAACTATTGGTAAATAACACTAGAACTTCATGACTTGCTTCAACACATAAATGACTGTCTCTCTTGTGATCATCCTTTCACAGATACAATTAATTAACAAATACTAAGCTTCAGAAGCTAACCTACATATTATCCAAGAAAAATCACTAAGAACAGAATTTACTTGAAGAATACTTCTATTTTTTTTATACAATAGAATTGCATGGAGTTATAAAGAAAAAGGTGTACTAGTCATAAAAAGACATAAAACAAGATTATTGGGCATAAGGATAAAACCTAGAAAATCTTTGCAAAGAAAAAGTAAATCTATAAATTGCATATCAGAGTTTACAGGTCTCTCCATCTATCAATGTCATGGCTTCTATTCACTGTAATCTAGCAACTGGCAATAATCCAAATCCCATTAAATAATGTTATAATACTCAAGATGTGGCATTACATAATTTCACAATAGTTGATATGCAATTACTGTTTAAATATGAATTTTCAGAATTATGCAACTATGAAGATGTAATATTAAAAAATTAAAAATTAAATTGTGTAATAATTTACTCTCTAATTTCTCATTCAGTAAGAACGTTACTCATAAATCACAAACTTAAAAAATGAAAGAATTACCTGTAGAGTGCCGTACTCTTTTCCAGATCTGGAGTTGCAATAGCTACATGGTTCAGGCTTCCTAATTTCCACAGTGCAGCAGGAACTTTGCTCTTGGGGCTCTGGAAAGTCACTGCACTGTGGCTTAAAAGACGACTGCCCACTCCACCCATACCCGAGAGGCGGGATGCAATCTGGGTCAGGTGGCGCATGGATCTCATTGTGACAGTTTTTGCCTCCTTTTTTAATAAAATCTATGATGATGCACAAAGACCTTTCTAAAAGAGAAAGTAATGAAAGAAGTAGAATAAGACAAATATTGAGAAGGCTGAACTTAATCTCTCTTCAGTACACGTATCGATAAAGAGTCTATGGTAACGCTCCTATTGCAGGAACTTCAATCACAGTGTTTATAAAAATGAAGTAAAAACAACAAGCGCAAATCAGTCTTCTTAAAGCTTGAGAGTAGGAGCTGTATCCTCCATTTCCGTTTTCTCTTGCTCTTCGCGTAAACGCTGCTCCTCTAGTCGCTGGGGCTTGATCTGGGTGAAGTAGTAATAGGAGCGTGTGCCCACGATCAGCATCCCATAGAGGGTCAGGCCAACACAACCCGCCACGAAACTCTTGTGCAGGATGTCAGCCCAGCGGCTCTGGATCGGACTTTTCCTCATCACGGAATGTTCAAGCACTCCTGTTGAGGGGGAATAGAGTATAATATGATGTAAATACTTATTGAGAAGGAGAGGGAGAAGAAAGCCAGAGGGAAGGAAGGGAGAACACAAGAAGAGGGAAGAGGGGTATGAACTATCTTCAAGAATACTTGAATGACTGAAAGAATTCCAATTATGATATTGACGTCTTTGGAAAGTTCAGATTGAATACATCAATGATAGTTTTATCCTCCATTGTTTATTTGCACCATTTTTTATTCTCTTAACTATAAAGTATACAAAAAAGTGTATATAATAATGATGAAAAAATCTGTTATTGTTTATTGTACATAAAGGTGATAGTGAGATCTTGAAATATGAAAACCGCTGCTAAAATTTACATTGTTTAAAGACTGTACTTTATGTAAGGGCAATAAATATTAACACATCAGACCTGTGTATCTGTGATTACACTAGAAATTATACCAGTGTGTCTACCACCTCCCTCTGCATTTTCAACAGTCCAGAAAATAACAACAATTATCCATTACACATTCCAGCACGATAGATCTCAGAAACCACCTCGTGTTTTTCCGCCAACTAAAAAAACAGTCAGAGCTCTATCTAGCCACAACACAAATGACAGAACTCAGAGATTACTGTGATCAACAGATAATGAGCCATTTTCATGATTGGCCTACAACTAACTGGCCTCCCATTAAAGACAAATGCAAGTTTTGACTCTATATAGGTTGTAAAAGTCCTATTTTGAAAGCCACTGAGGTTGTCATCTTAACGTTTTCCACAAATAATTCTCCTAAACCCAAAGCTCAATCATGAATAATCCTAAATAATGAAATGGAAAAAATATATATATAACAGATAGACTATCTTCCTATCTATAAATAAACATACAGTCTAACTACTATATCATCCTATAGATCCAAATACTACTGCACTTTATTAGGGTCGCATGTCTTCAATCAAAGAAATACAATACAATTATAAGGCCTATTTTTTTAGTTTTATGTAATCACGATGAACTAATATGTTGTGCAGCCGACAAGAATTGAAGTCAAATATCTACTATAATACGATGTAATTTTTAGTCAAAGGACAATATCTCTATTCCACATACTTACATTAAACTAACCCCAAAGTCTCACTGGATATTACGCGTATATACCGGCTTTTTTTTAAGGTAAATTTCCCCCAAACTCACTCTCAGCAAACAAGTACAACGTCGTGAATTTCGACCAATCGGAATTCACTGAAATTTCGACCAATGACAATCCTCCTTCTTTGTTCTTAGGGATTTGGAATGTAAGAACTTAGATAATAATTAAGTTGTATTACTAAGCACTTGCTATTGAATATTTTTTTTATTTAAATCAGAGAATAGTTCTTAAAATTGGAAGAATATGAGAATCTAGTCAATCTAATCAATATTGATACGTATTTTAGAATACTCTAATGTTAAAATCTGTGATATTTCTATATGTAGAAAACTAAAATCCATACAAAAAAAATATTTATATCATACGTGTTAATCGAAACCAAAAAATGTAATCTCTAAAATACGCTTTATATATGTTTGTACAAGTAGCATTTTGATTGGCTGACTCGATCTTGCCGCTGATTGGTCGTTTCCCGAAGCGGAGCAAAATGTCAACAATGGAAGTGACGAGCAACTGGCCGAGCGAAAGCGACTCGGCTTTACAGGATGTTATTCAGGAGAGCGAGAAGTTACCATCGGGAGAACTGGAAGACTTACTGGACGAGGAGAGATGCATAAGTTTAAGTCGACCAGAAGGCGTGGAGGATGATGGCGGGT